>PYSP01000205.1:0-70532 GCA_003049395.1 Pseudohalonectria lignicola
CCGGGAACGGGCACGAGGCCGTCGTTAAGCTGCTGCTTGAGAAGGGAGCCTTTGCCGACCAGTGGGCTAAGGACCATCAGACGCCGCTGTCGAGGGCTGCCGGGAACGGGCACGAGGCCGTCGTCAAGCTGCTGCTTGAGAAGGGAGCCGATGTCGATTCGAGGGATAATGACGATCAGACGCCACTGTCGAGGGCTGCCGTGAGCGGGCACGAGGCCGTCGTTAAGCTGCTGCTTGAGAAGGGAGCCTTTGCCGACGAGTGGGATAAGGACGATCAGACGCCGCTGTCGAGGGCTGCCGAGAACGGGCACGAGGCCGTCGTTAAGCTGCTGCTGAAGAAGGGCGCCTTTGCCAACCCGTGGGCTAAGGACCATCAGACGCCGCTGTCGAGGGCTGCCGAGAACGGGCACGAGGCCGTCGTTAAGCTGCTGCTTGAGAGTGGAACCTATGCCAACCGGTGGGATAAGGACCATCAGACGCCGCTGTCGAGGGCTGCCGAGAACGGGCACGAGGCCGTCGTTAAGCTGCTGCTGAAGAAGGGCGCCTTTGCCAACCCGTGGGCTAAGGACCATCAGACGCCGCTGTCGAGGGCTGCCGAGAACGGGCACGAGGCCGTCGTTAAGCTGCTGCTTGAGAGTGGAACCTATGCCAACCGGTGGGATAAGGACCATCAGACGCCGCTGTCGAGGGCTGCCGAGAACGGGCACGAGGCCGTCGTTAAGCTGCTGCTGGAGAAGGGCGCCGATGTCAACCAGAGGGCTAAGGACCATCAGACGCCGCTGTTGAGGGCTGCCGGGAACGGGCACGAGGCCGTCGTTAAGCTGCTGCTTGAGAAGGGAGCCTTTGCCGACCAGTGGGCTAAGGACCATCAGACGACGCTGTCGAGGGCTGCCGAGAACGGGCACGAGGCCGTCGTCAAGCTGCTGCTTAAGAAGGGAGCCGATGCTAACTCGAAGAATAAGGACCGTCAGATGCCGCTGTCGATGGCTGCCGAGAGCGGGCACAAGGCCGTTATGCAGTTATGAAAAGCAATAAATTAATATGCTTCGGATTCTTATTTCTATCCCTTATATTTTCTATCATAGCGTGATATAAGAGGGGTTTGGGGGACGGTGTTATTTTATAATTCTTTACTCGCTTCTAATATCTTCCAAACGTTTCTAATATTATTTCAGCAGTATGTTTCAAGACTATTGCTCTATAAGCATACGCCTAAGTTACTGGTAATAATTGCCGCTTGTTTCGGGGCGGCGTAGGTGGCGCTCGTGGCAATGGTTATATGGTCCGGGTTTTTCGCAGATGATCGTCGCTTCTTGACTCGCCAATGTCCGTTTCTTCTACTGTTGCCTCCCCTCCTGTTCTGCCTCCTCTTACCGTAATCCTCCCGCCGAACTGCCGGGCGCTGTTTCTGGGACAGGCAATGCCTCCTTGGATTGACTTTTGGGCCTCTTGCACCATTGGGCTCAAGGTCACGAGGCGCGAGGCTCCACATTCTCCGACCTCATATGGCCATGAGGTTAAAGCGCCAGCTCCCAGCAGCAGAGGCAGCAGAGGCAACAGGGCCGACGACACCTGCCCTACATCCACAGTGTGAAAGCTGGGAAACGGGAGATTGGACTTAGAGGGAATGGAACGGCGCCCGAAACCGGGCCCCTGGCTCATCCCCCCTCCTGGCGGCGGTGGCCGAATCCTCATCCATGCCATCAGTCGCATATAGTTGACAGGAACTGGGGAAGGACGAGGCGATGTTGGTTGCGAGTGGACGGTTGGGGTGCGTCCGGTTGGAGTGGGTAGTCGAGGGAATCCTAAGCATCACTAAGCAGGGGTGACGCGGGCCTGAGTTAGAGCGGCGATGCTTGAATAATCCATTTGGGACGCCGGACAAAAGAGCTTCGTGGGTGAGTACCTAGGCAGGTACAATCGGTGGACAAAAATGACGACGAAATAGAAAATAGAAAAAACCATGAAATTGACCACCATATTACCAACCACTACCGTGCCTTTAATTATGTTCCGTTTATTATAAAATTAAATAAGGAGATAAATCAGAGATAAAAGTATAAAATGGTATACATCAATATTTAGTATATAAACCATTTGCATCAAGGACAGCCTGGAGTCTCTTCCGCATGCTTAAGGCTAGCCTTTTCAACAACACCTCCTCGAAGTCGGTCCAAACCTCCTCCGTTGCTTGCACAAGCCTTATCATTAATTCCTCGCTTTTGCCCATTACTGCGAGTTCAGGATAGCGCTTATGGATCTGTTCTTTCATCCACTTCCATACGTTTTCTATGCGATTCAAGTCGGGAGAATATGGCGGCCACTCCACCATTTCAACCCCTAGCCACGTCGCCCGGGGCCGCACCCAGTCTTAGACGATACGCGCTGTGAGGGTTGAGGCGTTATCTTGGATGAATACGCTACCTGGCTCGCATGTTTCTGGAAGTCTCTGTTGAAGGCATCTAAGCACAACTTTGCCGGTAACTCCTTCGCGGGTAGAATTGGGGTCCCCCTTCATGGCGTATAACGACGTACGCCTTCTCCACGAGAAAGCACCCCAGAACATTTGCGAGTGTCTCGTAGGCTTTGTCTTTGGCTGGACA
Organism: Pseudohalonectria lignicola; assembly: GCA_003049395.1. Taxonomy (NCBI): domain Eukaryota; kingdom Fungi; phylum Ascomycota; class Sordariomycetes; order Magnaporthales; family Ophioceraceae; genus Pseudohalonectria; species Pseudohalonectria lignicola. The sequence goes on from PYSP01000205.1 coordinate 2,604, forward strand.
TTCTTGTGATGATCAGGTCTACCAATACAGGGTATCGGTAAACTAATCAGCGGGGTTGTGTTTGCAACAAGCGCGGCGAAAACTAGGGGGTCAAGATACTGGTTAAGACAGGTTGGGCTGGATAGGCAGCCTGGTGCTGGGTACTGAAGCTAATCGGTCTCTCATAAGATATGAGATGTATTGTAAAGTTGACTCCTGAAGAGATAACTAGCTGTTCTATCTATCTAGGTAGGGAATGAGTGTCCTTTATATATCCGTAGCTCTTCCGTAGTAAGTTGGTGATCTCTAGTGATTCTCAATAGATCGCTTGAGATCACGGAGTCGTCGTGATCTCCCTGAGATCTGATGACTGTATTACGCCTGATGGGGTCTAGGGCAACTACCGGTTAAATACATAATCCGTTCCGTCACGCGTCTCTCTTGTCTCGTCCAGCCCTTACATAAGAGCCCATCTGAATTCAACGTCCCAAGCTGATGCTCCTGCAGTGGCGAGTTCTCGTGGGGTTAGTAGCAAGTTGTCCGTGAAGGCGTCTTCTCTAGGTGCCCGGCTTCCTATCTTCAGCCGCTGGTGCGAACCTGCTGTCGTGGCATGAGGTGAATGGATTAGTGGGAGAGTATGAGTGTTGTAGGTAGGTTAGGTCGTCTGCTGTCCTTCGTCGAGCCGTCCTGTTGCCATGGCATATCTGATGGTCGCCCGTACTGCTGCCATGTCGGGCGTCCAGTCGTGCGGGTCCGTGTGCGCCTTCTCTCCCAAATGGAAGGACAGGCTACCCGTGTTCGCGCCAGTCTNCGTCCAGTCGTGCGGGTCCGTGTGCGCCTTCTCTCCCAAATGGAAGGACAGGCTACCCGTGTTCGCGCCAGTCTCTTGCTGCATCTCTGCGCGTTGCGAGATCCACCTTGCGCATCGGAACAGAAAGTGGTCTACTGTTTCGGTGGCGTGACCGCAAGGGCATTCCTCCGTCGGTGCCGCGGCGATAGATTATTGCCTGCCAGGGCTAGTAGGATCCCGTGATCACTTGGTCCATGCTCATTAGGCTCGTGTGGGGTTGCGGCCATATCGTCGGCCCGGGGCTTTCCCTGCTTTGTTTCCCCTGCTCTGTTGGTTGGTAACGAGCGGTCGTGACAATTCATAGGCAGCAATCTCTCCTTCTAAAATCCAAGAATTGACAGACTTGTTAACGTTGGCGCAGAGAGCCTCAGAGTTAGGGGGAATTTACGTAGCGGCACCAAACGTGCTGTGTGCGATCGCCCTCGCCACGAGCCACCGTGGATTCGTCAGAGAAATCCAGACTTCCATTGCTCCATTAACTGCCCAACGTACTGCTTAGCGAAAGCTAGCCGTTTCCTCGTATGTTATTCTGTTAATCTAGGTCTCCAGAGTGCTAAGCGGTGCTTAATCCCCTCCTTTTCCAGGGCTCGTTTAACGGTACGAATATGCACCCCGACTCCAGTGGCGATAAGGATATTTTTAGGTGAACTAAAAAGATTTTGATCAATTTCCCTTACTAAAGCCCTAATATCTCTTTTAGAGAGCTTAGGGGGACGGCCTTGACCCGGGCGCGTACGAGCGGAACTCTGGGTTTGGCACCGCGACGCGATGCCATAGATGGAGTTGAAAGGAACATCATTTATGAAAGAAATAATGCGGGCAGTGCATCCCATCCGATATTCCGTACCAATTTTGGTACTTTTATATCAGACAGCTGGTGGCACCGTATTCAATCCAATTGGGCAGTATATTTAGGCGTGAATTTCTCTCTGTTCTTCTCTCTTGTCTTTTGTTTTCCCTCCGCGACCGCAATTAGGTCCGAGAACTCTGACCTCTCAGGGGCACCGGCCTCTGGCCAGTACGCTGTCACGTGCCCTTCCATGTGATTTACCATGACTTCCGGGAAACCCCCCTCCTAACTGACAGTTTATGAGGGGAATACTCCAATCTAGGAGTTTTCGGACGCCTAGTGGAATTTATTAATGTTTATACCACAGTATAAGGAGAAGAAATGGTGGTGTGTCGCGTTTTTTGGATTTGTGGATTTTTTTGGATTTTTTCGCCGTCAACTTTGTCAACCACTGAGACTCCAGCCCTTGCTTGTGTTTAGGTCAGTCAGGTCACTCGGGTGGTCTAAGCTCCTACCTCTTCTTACATCATCGGAGCTTTAAAATTCTCCGTCATTTACTATCAATGCCCTCCACTTTCTCTCCGCGATGAACCGACTACCAAGTAGGTCCTCTCACCACAGCTGTGAGGTGTAATCAGGGACAAAGCCTCCAAACGTATTCCCTCTATCTAATTTAGAAACATGGCCAGCCGATTTCCGTCACCAGTACGGTCCCAGGAATAGCCCAATCCCCCAAACCCCCACCTTACTGACGAGGCATGACGGTTAATATAGGGCCTCCTCTGCCGAGCTGGCACAATGGCTGCGCGACCCTCACCACCGGCTTTGCGGCACTCCTTCCTTGCCTCCTTCTCCCCCTCACCGTCCTCTCCGACTCTCTTAAGGATCTCGCAACAACAACAGCAGCAGCGACGACTTCTCTCGGACGACACACGGCAGGCGATCGACAAGGCGGTGGGCTCGGCGCCGGTGGTGCTCTTCATGAAGGGCACGCCCGAGACGCCTCAATGCGGCTTCTCCCGGGCGTCGATCCAGATCCTCAGCCTCCAGGGGGTGGACCCGGCCAAGTTCGCGGCCTTCAACGTGCTCGAGGACCCGGCCCTGAGGGAGGGGATCAAGGAGTACTCGGAGTGGCCGACGATCCCGCAGCTGTACGTGGAGAAGGAGTTTATCGGGGGCTGCGACATACTCGTGTCGATGCACCAGAGCGGGGAGCTGGCAAAGATGCTGGCTGAGAAGAAGGTTCTCGTGCCTGTTGAGGGGGGTGGGAGTGGGGAGGGGGGTGCTGAATGAGAGTCAGCCAGCTCTCATGCGCCGCTCTTGCTCTTGAGAACAAGAGAAGCTTGCTTCTGTGTACATTACCCTGATCCGATGCCTCGACTCCCCTTGGCACATGAACATGACTTCAACTCTTTTCGGCTTGGCCGTGTCAAGGGACGCCGATGGGGATATCGATTGGTATGGAAGGCCGGCCATCCAGGTACATACAAGTCAAGGATAGGCGTTCACATTCTGGGGGGTGTACCAACAAACCAAGACATCAAAACAAAGCAAAACAGATCATATCCAGATACCCAACATGACATTTACTTGTCCACGCTTCCCCTTCCCCATATGCATGTACCTACCTTGCACCACCCCCTCCATACAAACACTCGCTCAGGCCGGATAAGCAGCGCCGTCGCCCCTCTGGTCGCTCCCCGCGCTCCAGACGCCGGTCTCATCGACGGGGTCGACGGTCCACCTGATGATCTGGCCCCTGCCGAACTGGGCCCTCCCGACGCCTTCCACTATGACGACCCTGTGGCCGAGCCGGCGCAGGCCCTCAACCGTCTCGGCGGGCATGCCATCCTCGACGGAGACGGACATGTCGAAGGCCTCGTCATCCCCGCCGGACTCGTCGGGCATCCCTGCGCCGATGCAGACGCGGGGGGCGTCGAGCGCCTGCTGCGGCGACAGCCCCCCCACCAGCTGGCCCAGCAGGACCTGCACGTGGCCCTGCGGCTGCATGAAGCCGCCCATGACGCCGAAGACGGAGTGCAGGCTCCCGTCGGACGCGTTGGTGGCCAGGGCGGGGATGATGGTGTGGTAGGGCCTCTTGCGCGGGGCCAGGGCGTTCGGGTGGCCGCCGTCGAGGATGAAGTTGGAGCCCCTGTTCTGCAGGGTGAAGCCGCAGCCCCGGGGCACGATGCAGGTGCCGAAGCCGGAGTAGTTGCTGTTGATAAAGCTGACGGCGTTGCCGGCCGCGTCGGAGGCGCAGAAGTAGACCGTGTCGGAGCTGTTGAGGGCCGGGCTGGCGAAGGGGTCGCCGTGTCGCAGGACGCGGGAGGCCCTGCCCGGGTCGAACAGCTTGGCCCGCTCGGCGAGGTAGGCGGACGAGACCAGCTCGGCAGAGGGTACGCGGACCACGTTGGGGTCCGTCACGTACCAGCTCGCGTCGGCGAAGGCGATGCGCAGGGACTCGATGACGGCGTGCAGGTAGGCGGTCGAGTTGTGCGCATCCGGGCCGAAGGTCGGGATCTTGCCGGCCTTCTCGAGCTCCTGCATGATTCCCAGCGCCATGAGGGCGACGATCCCCTGCCCGTTGGGCGGGTGCTCCCAGACGTCGACGCCCTCGTTGTCCTTCTGGCCCTGGCCATGGCCCGTGAACCTTAGCGAGATGGGCTCGACCGGCTCGCTCCCTTGCTCGAGGTGGTGCTGCAGGTCGTCCAGCTCCAGGTGACCGCCCAGGTCCCTGCAGACCTTGATCAGCTCCTCCGCGATGCGGCCCGTGTAGAAGCCCCTCTTGCCGTCCTTGGCCAGGGCGCGGAAGGTGGCCGCCAGGTTGGGCAGCTTGATGATGTCTCCAGCCTCTGGGGCGCGGACCCCGTTGGGGGCGTTGGGGTCTGCCTTGAGCATCTCGGCGAAGTTTGGGGATGCCTCGCGCAGGCGGTCTTCGGATAGACGCCACTGTGATTTTTTTGAGTTTTTTGTTGAAATTTATTTTTTGGTTCAGTTGAAAATAGCGCCGGGTTTGATTGGGTAGAAAAGGGGGAACCAAGTTGGTGGGGAGGAAGAAACTCACAGATATAGAAGTCAGCTCCGACACAGGGAAGCCCTTCTCCCCAAGCTCGATGGCGGGGGCCAGGATCTGCCCCAGGCTCAACTTCCCGCTGCCGAATCTCTCGACCGTGTCGACCCAGCCGGCCGCGGCGCCGGGAACGGTGACTGCGTGGACGCTGGAGGCGGGGATCTTGGACGTCTTCCCTTCGCCTTCCTTGAGGCCCAGGTCCTTCCTGATGGTCTCGAGCCTGCACTTGGCGCCCGAACGGCCGGATCCGTTGAGGGCCGAGACCTTCCCCGTTGAGGCGTCGTAGTACAGGCAGAACATGTCACCGCCAATCCCGGTAGAGCAGGGCTCCGTCATGTTCATTCCCGCCGCTAGGTGGTGGTGGTGGTGGTGGGTTCAGAGAGGGCTACATCAGCATTCGTACTGTCGTACAGTCGTCCCATCATACCATTGCGAGCAAAATATCCCCCCAGGGATGGGGTACGGTCTCACCAACTGCGACAGCCGCATCCTTAACACATGCCTTAGAATCAGTCCCACACATGTCTAAATCGAGCTTGAACCAGAAGGAAAAAAGGGGGCGTTCTGAAGAGCTACTCACAGCAGCGTTGCCGCCGGCGTTCAGGATGTCGATGCCGCATTTCGCCGCCAGGGGCTGAGTGCAAGCCACAATGCCCTTGGTGCTGTGAACGACACTTCTCCGGCTGGCGAACTTATGCACGTCTTGAGACGGCAGCGGGAAGACGGAAGGGGTCGTGAGGGGCATCTCTCTGCCACTAACTGAGACTACGTAGGTAGGTAGGTGGGTAGGAAGAGATGAGATATTCAGAACCCGATATAGGTTTCTGCCAACTTCACCAGAGTCTGGAGATCAGTACTACCCTCTACTACGAAACAGCTCTGGAGAGGACATCACAGACCTACCTAGGTAGGTACCCAAGCGTGCGACTTGTTGGGTGAAGAAGAACAGGGATATGCACAAAACAAAACGGAAAGGTAACGGCAGAGAAAGACAAAGGCGTAGAACTAGGTCACAATCACAAAAAAGCTCTGGTTATGTAATGGGAAAGTATGCTACATATTAAACGAATGAACACTCAGTCCTAACTCGCACAATCCCAGAACTTCCTACCCCTCCAGCCTCCCCCAGGAAGTGCACCGGATCCCGGAAGCTCCAATTCAACCCGCCCTTTGCCTTTCCGATTCGCCGGTCAGGTTTGGTTCTTGTCAAGGGTCTGGCCGACGCCGTCATGTCGCCCTTCTGAGCTTCTTGGGCTTCCCATCCCTCCCCGCACCCGTCCCCGAGGTTCGGAGCGGGGAGCGGAGACCTTGACCCTAACCCTGAACCCCTGCCCCGCGTTCTTCGGCAACGAACCTAGAGGGCTAGGTAAACCTGTCTATTCTTTTGCTCAGGTTGCCCCTGGTCGGGGAAAGAATGTGGGCGAATGGCAAAAAGGATGTCTTGTTTCTCCCACGGGTATACCAGCCTCCATAAAAGAGGTTGGGTGGTGGTTTCACTGGCTCACATTAAACTGTGATGCTTTTCATGTCGTGGAGTCTTCGGGCTTCTATCTCCTACATCGGCCGAGCCTGGAGAAACACCCATGGTCAGAAGACCAGTTCTTTTCTGTAATGCGTTCAGCCATGGACTCATCCCGGGCACATCATCCAGGGAGCAAAGGGTCGTAGGAGCAAATAATGGATTGAACCTCGCAGCCGATCCCGGCATGGCAGGGAGCAGACCCAGTCCCTTGGTGCTTACACGGTAGGCATTAACCAAAACATGACTTCTCCCATGTATCACTACGAACAGACATCAGCCTCGATGAGTAGGTAGTAAGTCCCGGTTAGGTACGTAGCCAGGTATGTACCATGGCAGGTTCTATTAATTCCTTCGCTCCCCAAGATTCCCTCCCTACGTTGCTAGCGGGACAGCAAACAGCCCAGCCGCAAGCGCAGCCATGACCGCTGACGAAGGCGCAGGACGGGCCAAAGCCGCAGACCTCCCGCCGCCGCCGCCCCTGCGCATTGAAGAGGGAGGCCCGCCCAGCTGGTCGGGCGCCGGCTAGGAGACGTTGGGCTGCGTGGTGAAGGGCTCCTTGGAGCTGAGCGAGGCGACCCGGCCGAGGAGGGCCTCGACGTGCTGGAACGCGGCCGCGGGCTGGTACTGGGGCACCATCTGGCCGCTCAGCTCGACGCCGACGTAGGTCAGCCCCCTCTCGGAGTGGGCGACGCCCATGACGCCGCTGCCAGCCAGGGTCGCGAGCGGGGATGAGGAAGAAGAGGCGTCGTCGTCGCGGTGGCGGGGCACGAAGAAGGGGTCTGCTGGCCTCGACTGGAACCCTTGATGCTCGCCCCACGTCATGTTCTGGATGGCGAGCAGCGTGCCGTTGGCGATGAGGACCATGTCGAGGCTGCCGTGCCCGATCATGACGTTCTGCGTCGCCTCGATCACCCGCGGCAGGGGGCCCAGGGCGGAGGCGACGGACCCGTCGGTGCCGTTGACGAAGACGGACCGGGAGGAGCACACCTCCCAGGACGAGCTCGGGGGCGCGTGGAGCGCCTGTTTCACCTCGGTGCGGTTGAAGTTGACTTGAGGTGCCCCAGCCGGGAGGTAGTCGAATGAGCCGGGGACTTTTACACCCAGTGAATTTTTGAGGCGTGATTCGTTGTGAGAAAGAAAGAAAGAAAGAAAGAAAGAAAGAAAACAAAGGGCAAGGGGAAGAGAGGATAAGATGATGGGACGTCAAATTCACAACCCAGCACATCCCACAGAAGCGGACAGCCCTGTGAGATGAGGTAGATGTTGAAGCAAGGGTTGATGTCCAGCGTGGCATCAAACACGTCGTCGAAGATCCTTGCGCACTCCTTGTCGTTCTGGCCTGGGACGTCAACGGGGAAGGGCCCCTGGGGAGGGTACTGCAGCCCTTCCTCCACATAGCTCCTGAAACCGCAGCGGGCGTCCCGCGCGTTCAGGTCGTCCATGAAGGTGTCGTTGAAGGGGAAGAGGCCCGGCCACTCGTCGACCAGCCCCATCACCGTCACAGCCTGGGAGATGCCGTCGGCCGAGATGGAGGGGTCGTATATCAGCATCCCTGTCATGTTGTAATAGTTGCTGTCGTTCTTTGCTAGCATCGCGTCGGCGATATAAGGGCAATACATCCCCCTGGTGTTTTTTACAGGTGGAGGTTTCTCATTGGTCTCGTCAGTATGGGTGGGTGTGTGTGTGTGTGTGTGTGTGTGTGTGTGCACGTTGTTTTCGGAGAAGATCTGAAGTTTGATATATATATTTATATATAAACGGCCTACGAAGGCCATGGTGATGGTACATTATCTATACAGGATGTGAATGTAAGTTGAGAGAGACCGAGCCACACAGCATGGCGGCAATAATAGCAGTAAACGCAAAGCTGGCACATACACAAGGCGGGCCAAGATAGAAACCTCACCTATTGCCCTTCCCCTTGCCAACATCGACAGTAGGAGCAGCAGCGCCGCTCTCCATCTCCTTCTCTTCCTCCTCTGCAATGAGCGCCCTCACGTCCCTCGAGATCTGCCAGTCGCGCACACTCTGGACGATCTTGTCCAGCAGCGGGCCCCCCTCAAGCACGGACGGCAGGTTGTGCACGTCTAAGCCGCTGCGGTGATCTGTGCACCTGTCCTGGCTGTAGTTGTACGTCCGGATCTTGTCCCCCCTGGTGATGCGGTCTTTGGAGAGCACCGACGAGCGGAGCGCCTGGGCCTGCTCCTCGCGCTGCTCCCGCCTCTGCTGCGCAATGCGCGACCTCAGGAGCTTGAAAGCGGCCTCGCGGTTGCGGTGCTGTGACCGGTGGTCCTGCATGCTGACCACCGTCCCGGTCGGGATGTGTGTGAGGCGGATGGCCGACTCCGTCTTGTTGACGTGCTGCCCGCCCGCGCCCCTAGCCTTCATCTTTTCCAGCTTCACCTCGGTCGGGTCGATGTAGAAGTCGCTGTTCGGGTCCTCGAAGCTGGCGGCGGTCCCGTCCCCGGTCTCCGGGAAGGATGGGAGCACCCAGACGGCCACGGCGCTCGTGTGCGTGCGCCCGCTCTTCTCCGTCGAGGGGACGCGCTGCACCCGGTGCATGCCCGCCTCGCCGCGGAATCGGTTGTAGGACCCTTCGTTCAGGATCTCCAGCACAGCCTCCTGCAGCGCCGCCTCGCCGTCCGAGCCCGTCATGTCCCCCGCCGCGTCCGAGAGCTCGTACGACACCACCCGCGTCTGATAGCCCATGCCTTCGCAGTACTGCTGGTACATCCTGAACAGCGTGTCCGCGAAGAAGCGGCCCTCCATCCCGCCCGGCCCGGGACGGATCTCGATGAGGCACGGCATGTCGGCGAAGGGGTGCTTGGGGGTGAGCGCCTCCTTGAGCTGGCCGGTGAGGCCCACCAGTTGCTCCGCAGTCGTCGCCAGCTCCTCTCGTGCCAGCTCGCGCATCTCCCTGTCGTCCGAGGATGTCATCGCCGCCAGCTCCTCCATGCTCTCCCTCGCCTTGTCCCAGTGCTGCAGCGCCAGCGCGACCGGTGCGAGGTCGCCTGATCGTTTCGCCTTGGACTTGTCAAAGCCAGAGCTAGAGCCCAGTGACGCTTGTATTTGCGCATACTCCTCGGTGAGCTTCCTTGCTCGATGGAGCAGGACGGGTGATAACGCTCCATTTGTTTCGCCTAGAGCATGTGGCCGTTCGAGGGTTAGCATTGGCAAGCCCTGCCCCAAACATAGAGTAAGAATCAAGGGCAGTGAACGCATGGAACCATACCTGTGCTAGCTTTCCGGAGAAACTGATGAAATACAGGCCGTGGAACCGACTGCAGACATCGTCGGCATACCCACGGCGCTCCCGACATGGTCATACATCGGGGTTGTTGTGGTTTATGGGGGGGCCGAATCCTAATTTGAAAGCTCCCTTCTTAGATGAGGTGTTGCCTCGCGTGCTTTTTCTTTTCCTTTTTTATTTACCTTGCGCTAATCGGGCAGCAGACAGGGTCCCGTAAAGTGCACCAAGTGGAGAAATTTTGAGTGGGGAGCATTCCACCAGTACAAGTCAATTTGGGTGGCTCAAGGTATCGCTAGGTACTGTCTGTTGTGCATACGAGAAGGCGAAGTTGACGTTGGGTCATGAAATTGCTCAAAACAACAATCTTAATGGGTCGAACCTGCATTCGAAAAGGTACTGGTCTAAGTTTATATGATTCAGGGCTCCCATTGGGGAACAATGCCCATACTTATTGGAGCCAAATAAGTCACAAAGACAGAATGAGTACTTTTGGATACATTGCTTATACGCTGCTCAAAACCCCGCGATCATTCTGCCTGTCCTCTTCGAACCCCACCAAAACCCGCAAGTCACTTTGGGAGACAGAAAGAGGACACATCCAGACTGAAAATAGCCTCTACCACTCAACTCTTGAAGCCCGAGGAAGGCCGTATACGCTCCGAAATGCCAATCGATATCCATATTGTCAACAAAGGGGAGGCACAAGCGCCGCCGCCGCCGCCAGCCGCTTCCGATGCGCCTGCCGGACATGATCATGGTCATGGTCACGGCCATGGGCATGGCGATGGCCACGAGCACAAGCAAACGGTGGACCCCTGGAACGTCAGCGGCGAGGTGGACGCAGAGGGCAACGTCAAGGCGATCAACTACACCAAACTGGTCGAGGAGTTTGGCACAAAGCTGATCGACCTGGAGCTGCTCGAGCGGTTCCAGAACGTGACAGGACACAAGCCCCATCGCTTCATGCGCAGAGGCATCGTCTTTTCACACCGAGAGCTTGAGGTTGGCAACCACCATGCATTGAGCGCCCAAGCAGCGGGCTCTTCCGCTTACCACACCCTGCCGAAACGATAGGTTATTCTAGACAGATACGAGCGCAATGAGCCGTTCTTCCTCTACACTGGGCGCGGCCCAAGCAGGTAGCCACAGGTCCCTTTGCTTCCCATGCCTGTCTCTTTGCGCCGGCTCGCAGCTCTCCCTAGACGGCTCGGCTGACCTCGAGTTTGCGCAGTGATTCTATGCACATCGGGCATACCGTCCCCTTCGAGTTCACCAAGTAAGCTGCCCCTCCGCTATAACCTAGCTGCTCAAATGTCGCTAAATGAGATCATAGATGGCTGCAGGATGTCTTCCAGGCCCCCCTGATCATCATGATGACAGACGTAAGCGCCCCCTATTTCACTGGTTATAATTATTTTATATATACGTTATCTCTTTTAGCAGCTTTGCAGGTTAAACTAACTGGTGAATCGCAGGACGAGGTTTGACCATTCCTCCTCCTACTCCTTCCCCCCCTCTGTTTGCACTGCTGGCTCTCACACGCTCCTTGTCCGCTAGAAATACCTTTTCAGCGAGAAGAGGACAATAGAGGAGGTCCAGTCGTACACAAAAACGAACGTCAAGGACATCATCGCCGTCGGTTTCGACCCTGACAAGACGTTCATATTCTCCGACTACGAGTGAGTTATTCAAGGACTGGGCGTCTTGAATCCTGTAAACCAGGCAATTACTGATCGTACACCTCCATTCTTAGCTTCGTTGGTGGCGCCTTCTACAGGAACATCACGAGGCTGTCGAAGCACATCACGTATAACCAGGCCAAGGCCATCTTCGGCTTCAACGACAGCACGAACATCGGGAAGATCCACTTCGGGAGCATCCAAGGTATGTTTCCTCATGGCTCTCACCCCCTTTTTATTGGTTGTTGGCCAGATTGCGCGCGAGATCTGACCCGAAAATTTCTGTTTACATTTCAGGGGCCACAAGTTTTGCATCATCGTTCCCTCATATTTTTGGTGAGGATGAGACCGTCACGAACAAAATCCCTTGCTTGATTCCATGTGAGTTACTTGCTAGAGGAGATGCCTAAAGATAGTATGGGAGGGAGGCCTCACTACATATCGTACTGAAACCTTTGTCTATCAGGCGCTATCGACCAAGATCCTTACTTCAGAATGACACGCGACGTGGCATCTCGGCTTCGTAAGTCGTCATTCATTCATTCATTCATTCATTCCCAAATCCACTATGCTGCGAAGAGACTGTATTTTCTTTGACTGTGAGCTGACCCCTAGTCAACAAGGCTACGCAAAACCATCCCTCATCCACTCCCGCTTCCTGGACGCACTCCAGGGCCCCGGGTCTAAGATGAGCGCTAGCGTGGAGACCTCAGCCATCTTCATGAAGGACACGCCCAAGCAGATCGTTAACAAGGTGAACAGGTACGCCTTCTCGGGCGGGCAGGCCAGTATCGAGGAGCACCGCCAGAAAGGCGGCGACACGGAAAAGGATGTGCCGTACCAGTACCTCACCTTCTTCCTCGAGGACGACGCCGAGCTCGAGAAGATCCGGTACCAGTACAGCAAGGGGGAGATGCTCACGGGCGAGATCAAGAAGCGGTGCGCCGAGGAGCTGCAGAGGTACGTAAAGGAGTTCCAGGAGAGGAGGGCGGCCGTCACGGACGAGGTGGTCCACACCTTCATGGCGGTCAGGCCGCTCAAGTGGACGGGGAACCCCAAGGTCCCGCGCGTCGTCCCGGTCGTGCAGCGGGAGGGGAACGCTGCCGCGGGTGGTGCCGAAGGGGGCGAGGGTGGGGACGGGAAGATGACCAAGAACCAGCTGAAGAAGCTGGAGAAGATGAGGCAGGCGGCGGAAAAGAAGGAGAAGAAGCAGGCGGAGAAGGCTGCTGCTGCCCCACCCGCCGGCAAGCCCACACCAATAGAGGGAGCGAGCTAGCTTGTTTGGTACCTGTGTCTAGATATTTACTGCAATAGAGGTGTATACGTCTGCTTGGCAAGAAAGGTCCGAGGCAGTTTCTAGGCTTTGCGCACGCTCGTGCATCAGTGTTTGGAAGTGAACATCCAAACACAGGCGGCGTATGGATTTCCCGCCTGTTCGAGGCCCAGGGAGCTGCTGAGGTCAAACAACCCCGTACCCTAGAATGTAGCGCTAGTATGGAGGGTACGAATGCCGACACTGGAAAATACGTAGGACTCGTAGGTACATACCCGCCAAGCTTTGTTGTTCCTGCATCTCGTCAAAGATAGGGCGCTCCCTACCTGCAGCGTCGAATTGCTGAACATGCATCTTTATCATTTGTAATCTCCTAGATAATACTGTTATTATTAACAGCTTCCATATACGTTAGGTGCTTCTCGTGAAGATGATTGTATATAATAAGGATGCTACCCACGGCCAAGTTAGCCTTAACCCTGTCCTCTGCCCCTGCCTGTTTTATAGTGACTCATAAGCCATACTGGTAAGTGATAAGAGCTCCAGTCCTCAGATCTTGGATGCTCATACAAGTGCAAGGGTCTTCTTCAACGACAAATTCGCCACATAGTTCTTAACATAGCTTCAACCCGGAGCGGCAAATTTATACGCTATAGCCTCACCTGTCTCTTCCGGCGGACACCGAACCACTTCGTGCCACCGCAGCCAACATGACATACCGCCTCTTCATCACGGACAAGAATTACTCCTCTGTAAGCAAACGAATGACAACCTGAGACCCCCTCCCCATCTTGGTGTGGAAACGGGCTAACACCGAACGGACGCAGTGGTCCATGCGGATATGGGTCCTCCTCCGCGCGCTGGACATACCCTTCGACGAGGAGCTCGTCCCCATCGACTGGGCCGTCTACCCCGGCCCGCAGCCGCGGTTCCTGCGCTTCTCACCCGCGGGTAAGGTGCCCTGCCTCCATGACGCGTCCGCGCCCGCGGCGGCGGTGGTGTGGGACTCCCTCGCCATCGCCGAGTACCTGGCCGAGCGGCACCCGGGCAGGCGCGTCTGGCCGCTCGACAGCGGGGCCCGGGCGTTCGCCAGGTCCGCCGCGGCCGAGATGCACGCTTCCTTCTCGGCGCTGCGGTCCGAGATGAGCATGAACATCGCGGCCAGGCTCCAGCTACCGGATGGCGGGGGTAGTGAGGCGCTCCAGAGGGACCTGGTGAGGCTGGGCCGCTTGTTTGCGGAGGGGTTGAGGAGGTTCGGTGGGCCTTGGCTTGCAGGGGCGGAGTTCGGGGCCGTGGATGCCTTCTTCGTCCCCGTGGCGAGCAGGCTTGTCACGTATGGGGTCCAGCTGGAGGGGGAGGGGGTTAAGGAGTACTTGGGTAGGCTGTTGGATGTTGAGTGCGTTCGGGAGTGGTGTGAGGATGGGAGGAAGGAAGTTGCTGGGGACAAGGCGGCTTAGGACTGGAGGATACAGGGTATGAGAGGGAATCAGAGACTAAGGTGGGCTCCTATCAGGCGACTTCAGATGTTCACGCCCAAGCCTCAAAGCGTGCTGTATGTTGGCGAATACCTACTACACATGCAGAGTGAATCGAACTGAGCACGGGATTCAAGTCACACGGACACAAGCCTTTTATTTAACTTTATTGGGTTTCATCCAAGCTGACCACCCCATGGTGACCATCGTTTTTGTTTTGTTTTGAGATAGTGATACATGCGTAACAGCAGCGCCGGTTGTTACATGAGAGGGGGGGATATGAAAATTGTAGCAAAAAGAAATTCGGATGAACCAAAGAATGCCCCCAAGCCTTCGCTACGATAAACCGAAAAAAATAAAATAATAAACAACGGGGAAGAACCTAAGAGAGCCTCCCTTCCCCTCCCTGTGGAAGAGAGCCTTTCCAGTGTGAAAGGTTCTGTCGGTCATCGCCGCCGCGTCCTGCATTGTATCATGCGGACCCCGCTAGCCAGTGCCCCGAGCGAAATCCAACGCCACGCTAAGAAGACACTGTGAAATCAATATACTGTGGTTATGTTACAACGAACACGTGAGATCGTTCCAAGCCAGGTATGAATGGCCTAGGATCGAGCGGCATTCGTGTCTAAATTGGGGAGAGGTCACAGTCCCCAGAGGTAGGGTGAGGCAGAGGCATTTGAGGATCAGGCTTTCACGCCGTTTCCAGGTTCCCCTCCCTTGCCCGCCTCGTAAGCTCGATGATACCAACGAGCCCGCCGTTACGCAGGCGCTCTAGCACGACCCGCATGCCCTCGCGGCTCTTGCCAAGCTGGTCCATCGTCTTGGTAGATGCCAGATTCTCGATGCTCCGCTGGATACCTTTCGTACCCAGCCCGGTTACCCAGCCCGAGCCGAACCAGCCGGCCGTCGACTCTCTCTGCTGGTGCTGGTGCTGGGGGGAGCTCGACTTCATCTTCTCCCTCAGCTTCTCGCCCAGCCGCGACCGGAAGACGACCGTGGTCTCAACGCCAGTCGTCGGGGCAAGGGCGCTGGACGGGGCCGCCGGGGCCGTGTACGTCTGCTTCTCCACGACGGAGAGCACGCCAACGAAGTTTAGGTTTCGGCTCTCCGTCTTCATCCACCCTTCGCGCATGTCCACGACACTCGTCTCGAGTATGTACGAGGCCTTGTCGTGCGTGCCGCCGCCTGTGACGCTCGTGGGGAGCAACTTGAAGACCGCGCCCGGCAGGCGGGACTTCTTCAGGTGGATGCGCGTCGTGTGAAGCCGGCCCGTCTCCGGGTCCATATGGCTCGAGATCGTGTCCGTGCTGAGCACATGGGCGGCGAAGGGGTTCAGCTGTGGGGAGCAATACCGAAGGAAGAAGGCTAGGGTGACGGTCGGGAACGGGTGGGAGTAGTTGTGCGTTGTGGTGTGCGTGAGAACCATCGTGCCGGTTTTGGGGCTTCAGCGTGTCGTGTATGTGGTTGTTTGCAGCAGTGCGAAGTTGGATAGGGGTGGCGAATTTTCAGTGGGGTAGCTATGGCTGTGATGGTCGACGGGGTCTTGACTGATGGAAGGATGCTTTTCGTAGGTCGAGGAACAAAGAAGCGTAGGTGGAAAGGTAAAAATGGTAGAAGGACGGGCGGCGAATGCTGAAAATGAGGACTAAACCGATCTCGTCAACTGTCTCTGGTCAAGCACTTCTAGCTATCATGCTCCAACGACTCGAGATAGTGTTACTCCGTAACAGCAGTCGACAAGAATGCCGTTACTGGTTTGACCATGAATATTTTGGGGAGGAAGATAGGAATTGGTGGATGCCAGCAAAGGACTAAAGAGGTGAATTAGGTGTCGTCACACACCGACCGCTCCGAGTGAGCCGTGGGGGGAACAAACCTTCAAGGCAGGGCGATGCATGGAAAGTCGAACGTCGTCGAACGGAAACAAATGCTGATCAGCCCAGTCTAGTTAATTTTTGACCGAGCTCTGAGCGGATGACGGAGCCGACGCCCAAACTCCGGGGGAGCCAAGGGATCAGGAAAAATGGGGAATGGCTGGAGATGGCCCAATTGCCAGCCCAGCATTTTACGGCTGCAGGCGGGTCAAGATTTCGTCTGATTGGCGGAGACGGGTCGGACTCACGTGCTCCGTACTAGGTGACGAAGGCACGTGCCTAACCCATTGTCACAGAAGTCACATGATCGCAAATGATAGAATTATCATGCCTGAGGCAGGTACCGTCTGAGGCTCTGACAGAACCAGGCACCTTCCGAAGTTTCCCCTCTTGCTGTAACGCCTCCCTGATGAGTCTGCCTTTTTCCGATTATTTTTTCGTCATCAACCTTTTTGCCATCTCCTTGAGCATCT
The DNA here is from genome assembly GCA_003049395.1 of Pseudohalonectria lignicola. NCBI lineage: Eukaryota > Fungi > Ascomycota > Sordariomycetes > Magnaporthales > Ophioceraceae > Pseudohalonectria > Pseudohalonectria lignicola. The sequence goes on from PYSP01000205.1 coordinate 18,839, forward strand.
CCTTTCAACCATCATTTCCTGTCTTGTCTTCTCTCATTCCATCAACGATAACTACCTAGACACAGGCGCTTATCGTCGTTTTGTCTGCTTGGACTCTTGAACAGGGCGCATTAAATCTCCTCCCTCGCAGCAAGAGCGTCTAGTTGTCTTAATTCCGCACGCCGGACCACCCACGCCATAATTCCACCGCATGCAAGCAACAAACTGGCTGCGCGAACCTGCCGATTAAATTGACCATCACCCACATCCTTCTAGACGCTGAAGTCGGGGCCAGTGGACTATCTGTCGCCTATTTTTGATGAAACCTGTCTTCCGACGCTCTCATAGGGAAATTCAGTGGCTAACGAAGGGTTCTGATTGATCTTACTTCCCAGAGGGTGACGTGGTGCTTCGTGTTGAGGACGAGTTGAGTCTGTTCAGCCTTTCGAACAGACGGCCTTTTCCGCCGGGGCTTTGTATTATCCTTGTTTCTTTCTTTGCGTTATTCGTCACGGGGCCTGCTGTTGTTCTTTCGAGTACAATCAGAATTGATTTCCACTTATCCACTCCCTGCAAGTTGAAAGCAAAGAAGAGGAACAAAGAACTGCCTGTTCACCAGGCCTGAGGAACAACAGAAACAGAAAGAACAGAAAGACAGAAGCCCAAACCAATCCTGAGTCGGCCGCCAGCTGCTACTCTCAGCACTATCTCCCCCTTACTTTTCACTCTCTTTGTGTGTGCCAGAGACAGCAGACGCAACTATCGTCGGCCTGATTTCGGCTGCCTGCATATCGGTACATCAGTGCATACCAACCTACCCAACACACTCACTACCGCGCAACCTTGACATCTAGGCTCAGACATACCATTCTCATTCCCTTGGAGGAGAGGAGTGGAGGACCTCTGGGACACATTTGGAGCTCTCTAGCCGTAAGACGGCGCCAGCAACCGTCACCAGCCGCGCCGTTCACCATGACGTCGTCCGTGTTCTTCAAGTTCAAATCCCAGAAGGAGCCAACTCGTGTGGAGTTCGACGGCACCGGGATCTCTGTATTTGAGCTGAAGCGTGACATCATCATCAAGAGTGGCCTCGGAGACGGCACCGACTTTGATCTTGCGATTTATACCGAAGATGAAAATGAAGGTAGGAATATTTCCACCCTTGTTACTAATTTCCGTGATACCTTCATGAATGATACATTATTCCAGTGTAGCATAACGTGCTGACCGGACTTCCCCCGGTTTAGAATACGACGATGACACGACCATCATCCCTCGAGCCACCACGGTGGTCGCCCGGCGGTTACCATCGGTGAAGCCCGGTGCTGGGCGAGCTGCGCGATACGTGACCGGAAAGATGCCCGTCAACGCCAAGAACAACTCGCGCAGAGAACAGACCATAAAGGCCACAGCAGCAAAATCAACCGGCCCCACCGCCCTCGCCCAGATGAACGATGCCTTGACGGAGGAAGAAAAGCTGGCCGCCATGTTCGCGGCGCAGTCGGAGCAGTGGAACGCCCAGGCGGAGGAACTATCACAGTATGTTGACAGAACCAGCTATCCTCTGCAGATCTGAGCAGCAGGATTTTTTTTTGCTAACCCCTTTGCACTCAGTAAAACCCCCATCTTCAAGCCTGGAGCTGGCAAGCGACCGGCAAATGTCCCGGATCACGATCCACCAAGTGGTTATATCTGCTACCGTTGTCGCGAGAAAGGCCACTGGATTCAGCTGTGCCCCACCAACGACAACCCTGAGTTTGATAATCGTCCACGGGTGAAGAGGACCACTGGAATCCCCAAGTCGTTTCTCAAGACGGTGGACAAGGCGACAGTCCTGGGCCAGCATGGCGCTGATGGCGACGAATCCAAGGTCCCGTCAGGGATCATGGTCAACGCGGATGGAGACTTTGTCATCGCGCAGCCCGACAAGGCGGCGTGGGAGCAGTTCCAGGCCCGGACGAAGAGGACGGCTGCGGCACAGAAGGTTGCGGTGGAGGGCGAAAAGGAGTTGCAGAACAGAGGTTTGGAGTGCCCCATCGACAAGAGACTATTTAATGAGCCAATGAAAACCCCGTGCTGTGAGAAGACGTATTGCAACGACTGCATAACGAACGCACTCATAGAAAGCGACTTCGTCTGCCCAGGCTGCCAGTCAGAGGGAGTGCTGATAGACAACCTCAAGCCGGACGACGACATGTCGGCAAAGATAAAGTCTTACATGGACGAGAAGGATAAGGAGAAGCGCAAGGAGCGGTCAGAAACCTCGGAAGGTACCAACGTCAAGTCCCCTAGGCCTGACACCCAGACGATTGGTCCGAAGGCAGGCGGCAAAGCCACACTCGGATCGGGAGCTGAGAAGTCAAATTCAAAGTCAAAGTCACCAACGCCGACATCATCTTCGAGTTCAACAAACCAGGCCACCAAGGGCCCATCACAGACCACGGCGGTCGCCACCGTCAACAGTGAACAATCAAATGCGAAGAAGCGGCCAGCCGGGGAAGTGGCGGAGAACCCCAGAGTCCCCAGAGCTCCGAAGGCTATGCAACAGCAGAATGCGCAACAGCAGCAGCAGCAACAACAACCACAGGACATGATGCAGGGAATGCTGAACGGCATGAACAACGGCATGAATGGCATGAACCAGATGGGCATGGGGAACATGATGCCATTTGCCCCCATGCCCATGATGAACGGGATGAACGCCGGGTTCATGGGAATGCCAACGATGCCGAATATGGGCAACATGGGAACCGTGGGCAATATGGGTGGCAGCATGGGCGCTAATATGAACATGGGCATGATGAATCCCATGATGAACCCTATGATGGGGATGAACGGCATGGGTGGGGCGAACGGGATGAACGGGATGAACGGGATGAACGGAATGAATGGGATGACCGGGATGAACGGGATGAACGGGTTCAACATGAACGGCGGTGGCGGCTTCCCCATGGGTGGTGGCAACGGCAACAATCACAACGCTGGTGGCTGGGGCATGAACCAGATGAATGGCGGTGGCATGAATGGAGGAGGGATGGGGATGAACGGCGGCCACATGAACGGGGGCAACCAGATGAACGGCGGCAGCTACAACAACCGCAACAACAACAACAACAATAACAACCTGCCACCCTTTAAGCAGTTCTCGAACCAGCCCGCGAGCGAAGACGACGCATATTTCAGGAAGCCTGTCAACCCGCACAGGCACCAAAACCGCCAGCGCCGGGTCCGGCCGAGTGACTACCGCGAGCTTTGACGTCTCTTCAAGCATCCCGGAGCGGTCACAGCCGTATCATTCTCTTTCAGCAGCCCATGCTTATCATCATTCACCAATCGAGCGGCTTGGCTTCCTTTCTCTTTCTCTTCCTTTCTTCCTCCTTTTGTTGTTTCCAAACAACTATATATCCTCTGTACGTCTTGGATCATACTCAAAAGAGAGAGATTTTGATACTCGGTAATCGGGGGATGCTGGCGTTAGAGTGGGTTTGCGCGATCTCAGGGTGACAATTGCGGTCGGGAAAGGAGGCGGGCATCATGAGAATGGCTTTTTGTTTTATGCGTTCCCTTGGATCCTTGTACTATCAGAGCATTCATTTATACACTCAAATGTTATAGCGACAAGAGCATAGTGACAACCTGTCACCAAAAAAAATAACAACTAAAAAATAGAACAACTCCCTTTTTTCCCCCTCCACCAGATGAACCCCGTCCCGCGCGTGACCATCAAGTGGAAACGCAAGCATACTAGCTGTGTGTAATGCTCTTCTTTTATTTATCCCACAGTGGTAAGTACCCTGGGTAGGTACCGACCTGAAATGTCTATGATATGTACCTTTCCTTGGCGCCTTTGCCTTCCACAATCCAGACCAGTCCCCCGCAACATTCGTAGGATCTACAATGCTCGCCATGCCTGACGCCATACAACTCCGACCGGCATCCTCCCATCTCTGGGGCGCACACGCTTAGAGGACACGACACGTAGGCTCCATTTCATCGTCCCCCCGTCCGCTGCTATCTACCTACCTACCTGCTTACTCATCATCCAGATCAGGCGGCACATAGGGCCTGATGAGCATCTCGCTAAACCTCTCGAGCCTCTCCTTGCCCCTGACCTCCTCGACCAGCAGCGGCATCTTGACGACGTTGAACTCGTCGTAAAGCTCCTCGATCTGGTCCAGGTACTTCTTCTGCATCCTCCTCCTCGCCGTGCACTGGTCGCAGCCGGACCCCCTCTTGGGGAACAGGAGCTGGTTGACGACGATGCAGTGCGTGTCGATGCCGTAGCTGGCCAGCTCCTGTATCATGCGCTCCGTCTCGTACAGACTCAGGAACTCGGGGATGCAGACGCAGACGAAGGTGGTTAGGTTCTCGTCCTTGAACTGCGAGTTCACCTCGGATATCGTCTCGCGCAGCTGCTCCAGCTTCTCCATCATCTCCGGGAGCGATTGGCCGTTCGGCAGGGTGCCGCCACCTCCCAGGAAGCCGTTGAGCAAGGGCCCGTACTGCGTCGAGAGCTGCGAGACTTTGGCGAGGGCCTTCTCCAGGACGGAGGGGAACTGCAGGAACCGAAGGGTGTGGCCTGTCGGGGCGGTGTCGAAGATGATGGTCTCGTAGGAGAGGGATTTCACCTGCTTGAGGACCTCGGCGAAGGACATGGCCTCGTCTATGCCAGGGATCTGTTTAAGGGGGAGGGAAAGGGAGGATGCAAATATGTTAGCCGCCCGCTACCAAACAACACAGTCGATCATCTAGCAATCGGTGGCCCAAGGGTCCCCCTCTTCCCCGGCGTACTCACAGCAAAAGCCAGGTCCTGCATCATGCCCCCCATGCCCCCCATGGCATCCGCACCACCAGCGCCGCCGCCACCCGAGGCATCCTCACCCTGGCCGGCCAGCAGGTCCTGCATGCTGCCGTTGGGGTCGATCTCCATGGCGCTCAGGTTGTCGAACCCGTCGATGAGGCGGGCCTCCTTGCCGAACTTCTGCGAGAAGGCGTCCGACAGGTTGTGGGCCGGGTCCGTCGAGATGAGCAGGACGGAACGGCGCACTTTTGCCAGCTGGATGGCCAGGGAGCACGACGTCGTCGTCTTGCCCACACCGCCTTTGCCGCCGACGAAGATCCACCTCAGGGGGCGCTGGTCCAGGAGCGACTGGAGCGACGGCTCCAACGCGTCCACGTCGATGACGGCGGTGGACATATTGTGTGTGTGCCTTTGTGTATATCTAGATTCGGTTTGGTGTGGGCTTTATCGAGGGGAATCGGCTTGCGGTGTTGGGAGCGCAAGCGTAAGCTCAGCGTCGCAAATTCTCGTGTGGTTATTGCGAAACGCAGCTCAAAGCAGCCCAATCTATCACGGAATCTGGATCTCAACGTGCAGTTTTGGCCCCTTGCAGAATGGAATCGGGCGGTTTGAGTGGGCGACGTGGCGATTTCCAACCTCGAGTCCGGTCCGGTCAAAAGGTCGCAACTGGTGGAAACGGCTGGAAACCTGTGCCTGGGGAGGGGCCGCCGTCCAATATTTCGGATGTCATCAGAATGGCGGACACGGCGGGTCCACAGATTCCAATCTACCTAAGCTAGAGAGGTTAGGCAGGGTAGTGTGCCCAGCTGCTGACCTCTTCGAGGTCCTCAGGCCCACTAGAGCGTGCAGGTTAAGCAGACCGCCTGTGGCAACTGTCAAGCCCCGCAACCCCTCCATCGAGATGGGCTTTGGGGCTGTAAACTGCCCGAAACATTCACTGATCTGCACGGCTGAAGGGCAAACGCACTGGGTGCCGCCCCCAATCAATCAATATCGCAACATTGGAACCTCCCGCTCACACAAACATGGAGGATGACCTCGCTTGATTGCTATTCTTAGATACTGTAAAGGTCTTTTAGGCATGTCGCTCCCGAATGTGACTGTTCTTACTGAACTATGCTTCAGCCTCGAGCAAGGTGTCTTGAAAGTATCCGCCTCGACTACGTCCGTCCACTACTTCCGCAGCTCCCGCTTGGTACAAGGCGATAGTCGTCACCTCGAGTGGCTTGTATGTGTTGACAGACTCGATGGCGGCATGAGATGGTAACACCCATGAGCTCCAAACGCGCATTATCAACTTCTTGCGCTCAATTACTACCATCAAAGCACCCCCCAATTGCCACATCTGCCCATCCGTCAGCGCAGTCAAGGTTTCGGCGCAGAAAGTATTGCCTGTCATTCCTTCCTGTCCAGATGCAGGACTACCTATCACTCGTCGGCCATTCTGATACAACAAGATCCATTGTTGAGGAGCCCAAGGACTTCCTTCTCTAGGCACACATGTACGACATGAGACTAACGGCTAGTTAGGTTGGGTACCTAGGTAGTTGTCGAGTCGTGTCTTTTGTCCCTTTTGGTGTTACCAAGGTCTGGCTTGCAGAGAAACGGAGGCTGTGCAAGATCGCTGCTGCTGCCCAACGGCCCTCGAAGCATGCGGTGCATGGATGGATGCCACGAAGATTCAGTGCGAGGATAACAAGGGTTGCCGCAGATGGCAGAACGGGAAAAGGGGCAAATGGGATCATGATAAATATCTAACATCGCCATGCCGTAGACATTTCGCCGTTCCTTATTTTCTGGCTGCTTTCTATCCAGGATCATTGGTGGTCCTGTTCCAACTCCTGGGAGGCCGTGATTCACCCCTTGTCCTACCTCGCCTACAAATAATCATCCGTCCAGCTTGCACGCACACAGCCACTCACTCCCCTCCTCAGCAAGTCTGACAGGTCGCGTGAGCCACTCAAGACGCGGTCCCTCGCACTTTGGCAGTCCTGCGGCATCCCGTTCACGGAGCTACCCCTCATCAATCAACTTTGCTTGGTTGCGCCGCCCGGTCCCCGCCACCCGGTCAGCTCAAGAAAAACCCGCACGACTCACCCAGGCAAGACGTCAGTCAGCCACTTGGAAAAGGATAAAGGACAAAAGAAATAAAGAAATAAACAAAAGAGAGTACCTTCGCCTTCGACCAATTGATCCTTCAGATCTCAACATATTTAGCACCCATCCGTTTGCCCAATTTTGGATTCTTCTAAGGGCTTGCAAGCAACCTAGCTCAAAGCCAGCAAAGAACAAACAACCACCAAGACCAACCAACCACAGCCAGCGTCTCCCCCTCAAACACAGACCGCACATCCCAGACACAATGGCGACGACCCCGCCCCAGGCGACAAAAGACCGCATAACCTGCCACGTCCTCGACACCTCGCAGGGCAAGCCGGCGCGGGGCGTGCGGGTGCGGCTGGAACTGACGTCGTCGTCGTCGCCGGCGTCGGGCCACCACGGCCCCTCGACCAAGACGTTCGAGTCGCAGACGGATGAGGACGGCCGGGTCAAGGCCTGGCTGCCCTACTCGGCCTCCAACGCCTCGGGCGAGGTGCCCGTCTACACCCTGGATGAGGTCTTCGGCGACCTCGTCGGGGCCGCCGACGACGACGAGCCCACCAGCCGCTGGACCTTGCGCTTCGACACGGCCGCCTACTTCGGCGAGGGAAAAACCTTCTTCCCCGAAGTCGTCGTCGTCTTCGAGGTCAAGCCCGGCCAGAGCTACCACGTCCCGCTGCTGCTCAGTCCGTACGGGTACAGCACCTACCGTGGGAGCTGATATCTCGTCTCCCTCTCCCTCTTTCTGTCTCTCTTTTCCTTTTTCTTTCGATTTTGTCGCGCAAAGGGGGAAGGAGTCCTTCTTGTGACTGGGGGGATGGAGATGGGGACACAGATCTACTACTACCTCTTCTGATGTAATCGCTGCGTTTCCTAATCTGGTGTGGGTTTGGGGGAAGTTCCACTTCAAGGCAACCTGCGTCGTATGGATTCTGTGTCAACGCGGGAACACAGAAATTGCAAGTTCTCGCGTCAAAGGCGAATCTTTCTATTATATGGTTGCAGGAGACTTGAATTATCAATGCTATGAACGACAGGTTTGCCACAGCCCCATTTTTCTATGCTGTGGCAACAATATGCGGTGCTTCCAAGAAGCAGCCGGTTCCGTCCAGCCTGCCTAACTGCTTGCATCCTGTAATTGTGTTGTTTTCCAATCGTAAAAGTCGTAGGGGTTTAGTGAGTGAGCTCCTCACAGATATAGCAGGGTGTCCTTGAACGACAGTATCGCGTAGAACCCGTGTGCTGTGTGTGGCTTCGTACACCACCTTGAACAAAGACTAATCTATGATCGGGTGGAGTAACCAATAGGTAGGGTCAATGTGTGCCCAAAGACATAGCCAAAGCCAACCCAGGAACCCGATGTGCCCGTTTCTCAAAGTGTCAATGACACCGAAAACGGGGACAAGAGGCATGTAAACGGAAAAAAGAGGGTGGTCATAACGAAGGAAATTCGTTTCTCGGTCATCATGGATGGCTCTTCCAACCCGCCTTGAGGCCCATAATAATAAAATCCCCCTTCTCCAAATGAACGCCGGCATTGGATGAAAACAAAAATAAGAATAAAAACATTAAAAGAAAGGAGCGAACGAGGAGAAAGAGGGCGTTTCATTCGCGAGAAAATCCAAGACCCATTGAGCAAAATTGGAAACGACCAAGACAAATCCTTTTGTTCCCGGTACGCCGGCCTTCAAGATGCAAACTCCGCCACCAAGAGTCATATCGTTGGGCAGAAAAGGGACAAGGAAAAGAGAGAAGAGAGGGGAGAAAAAAAAAAGTGAAGATGATCCGAGACAGATTAGTTGCCACCAGTCACCTGGGGTGCAGGGGGGATGACAAAATTTATGGGGGCAGACCGAAAGGCCTTCTCCCACTCGAGTCTTTCCTGCCTTCGGCGACGAGCAGTCCGGGTGAGCTTGCCCGACTCAAGGGCAAGGAGCCAATCGAACAACTCGTCATCGCGCCTGCGCACGGCACTCCGCGCCTCCGCCAGCGCCGAGCGCGCTGCCGAGAGCCGGGCCTTGACCAAGGGGGCGGCGGCCCCGCCCTACCAGGGCATCCGTAGCTTCTTCAGGACGTTCCCGCGCCGCTTGCGGCTGCTCGAGGTGCTCGACGGCGAGGACGGCGGCTGCTGCTGGCCGCCGGGCCGGCCGTGGCCGTGGTCGTCCCCGTCGCCGCCGTGGGCCGAGCTCGAGCTGCGGCCCCCCCCGTCCTCATCGAAGCTGTCCTTGGAGGGGCGGCCGTCCGCGACCGCGAGGCCGCCGGGCACCATGACGGGGCCGCCGCCGGGCGCCGCCAGCGTGGTGGGCGAGTCCGTCTCGCTGTCCAGGATGGCGCTGTCGCCGTACGCCTGCTGGTCCTGCGGTGTGATCTTGCCGTGGCTGATGGTGCGCCTGTAGTACTTGCTGTTCCCGTGGAGGAAGGACCTCCGCGACCGATTCATAACCCTGGACACGGAGACGTCGTCCGCCGAGATGCAGGCGTTGGGGCTGAGGTTTGCCTCTGGGTGTGGGAGAGTTGTGTTGCGGCCTGGAATGGGACGATACCTGTCAGGCTCTGGACATCACGGAATGGCGGTGGCAGCGAGGGTGAACTTACTTCCACAGAAGGGCTCCGGGAACCCTGTATCCCTGGACTCCTTCTGCATCTTGCTGCTGGTCGTTGAAGGGCTTTGTGGTATTGATCCCATCGTCTCACAACTGGACCAGCTGTCGTATCTCGTCTTTCGAGATCTGCCCCGGCGGGAGGAAGAAGAGGTTGACCTTCGTGTTAGTTGGGACATCATGGCTGATATTATGTATTATGTATGATATGTATTTTGTTGGGGGTTGTCTTGGGCAACTAGTGAGGGCTTGTTGATGTAATTTGATATTTCAAGTTCATGGGCTTGACAGGGTGCGTCAACTAGAAAGGTTTAAGCTTGGATGCCGGCGAAGCACGATCATCGACTTCGGAGCCGTGCGTCTGCAATATATGAAGGATCGAGGAAGAAACGGATCCCTGCCCGGAAAGAGAGTGGAAATAACAATAAAGAGAGACGGTAGATTTCAGGAAATGAGCAATGATAATGACGATTGTGTTGGGATGTTCGAGCCAACTCCGGGAAACTTGAGACAATGGATTGAGAAAGAGTTTTATGTCTTGTGGAATGCAGTGAAAAAGGCCCAAAGAGGTTTAAGAGTTCACCAGGAAGTCTTGACTTGCATTGTGAGCCCGGGACACCACAACACGCACCCAAAGAGAACAATCGTCTGTGGTTTATCATCCAAGCGTGCAGATGGGAAGAAAGACACCCTGATCGACAGGGCGCTCGCCTGTTTTAAACAAAGTATACAGCATCACCAATGTTGGCAAGTCTGCAAACCATCCGCGGAACTTTTCAGAGAAGCCTGGTCCACTTGGCCGGCTAAGCGGCTGAGAAGAGGATATCTTTAGGTCGGCCACCAGAATGGGCCAGACGGTGAAGCGGCAATAGAGGTCTCCAAGAACCTATTGTCGGCCAAGGGACTAGAGTGGTGAGAGGATAGGGAGGCCATTGGTTTGAATGAACGCCCTGGCTACAGCGAGAGCACGCAAGCAGTGATGAAATCCATGCCACGCCATCGTGAGAACAGTCGCAAACACCCAGACATCCATCCTGCTGGATGTAAGGGAACGACTGGCTCGTAGCCTGGGCGGCTCAAAGATGGGCCAAACCGCCAGAACAGGCGTGGTTTGCGGTTGACTGCGCCGCCTTGGGATGAGTGGTGAAGAGCAAATGTTGTGGCTTACCGGGCGAGATTTGAGGTGGGGACAGCTGACGTCCACAGCGTTTATTACGGTGGGCGTGGGCGTCGAAAGGCGGGCCGACCTCAGCTTGCCGAGGTGAGGGTTGACAAGGTTTGATCCAAAAACACAGTCCCCCAATGTGCTTTGATGGTTCGATAGGGGTGACTACGCCGAGCAGGCCTGGGCCACTCTCTCGACTCCAGAAGAGGGACCTATTCCGTATGTCTAGGTCGAAGGACAAGCGCGCGGCAGGTCTTTCTGAGGCCACCTAGAAGCCAAGACACTTGCTGTGTCAATCGGAGTGTTTTCTGCTGCCCGAGGGGCCCGGCAGAGACCTTATTTTTGTTTCAAGACGTCGTTTCGATCGGAAGATTAGAGATTTGCGGATGCTCGCTGCCCGTCTTCGTTCGGTGGAGGGCTGGCCAGTTGTTTGGGTCGGAGTAAGGATGGGAGATGCAAAGGAGGAGGATATATCTTCGATACAAAACGAAAAGAAACTTATGACTGGCTGAGTCGGTCACAAGGCCGTGGTGAGTGGGTACAGATGCTGCTAATTGCCATAGGCATACGAATCCAGTCGGGTATTCGGAATGATGGGATTCACAGGAGCAAGAGTAGTAAGGTAGGCAAGAAAGCTAAGAGACAGAGTGGTGACTTCCTTTAAGAAGAAGCACTCCCAAGATGGCACAGAAGTTCCGACCAGCCGGACTATCGCTGCCGGAGAAAGCTGGGCGGCCTGGGGGGACCCTTTTAAAGAGCCCATCAATCAGAGGAGGCGATTATTACGATCAATACCCTCTTTCCTTGTCATTCCCTTGGAAGATGGGGAACGAGGCCTTTTCTGGGGTGGCCCAGGCCCAGCTCGGATTGTCAAGACGGCTGGGCGGGCTCCCGGTCGCTGGCTGCAGCTCTGCCTAGTAGCACTGGTAGGTACCTACAGCTTCCATGCTGCAAAGAGGCTTGGAGAGGGGCATGGAGGGTAATTGTCTATTTGATTGTGGGCTCCTTCACGGCAAGCCTTACTCTGTCTGTACGCAGTTATTAAATTTTGTTGGGAAGGGTCCGTCCCATCGATGATTGAGGGTTACCGCGTAGTACCACGTAGACTTCACAGCTACTCATGTCCCTGTCTAGCGAGACCGGGATCAACGGCACTTTCTCGAGCTGTGGGGGTTGGAAAGCACGTTGGGTCCGGGGGTGTGTGGTTGGCTGGGATGATATCGGATTTAGTTCAATGTGCGTTGCCCTGGGAAAGTCGAGCCACATTTAGCAGGACAGCGTAGCGATTGGAAGCCTGAGCGCCAAGTTGCAGCATGGCTTGCAGTCGGGCATGCAATGACGCGGAATTTGGCCACCGCTATTGGCCTCCCTCACTAAGACCTGCATCAGTCTTTTGACCAACTTGTTCCTTCGCTTCAACACTCGCCCGTGTCCCTGCGACCTTTCCTGCAGTCACTCTGAGCCTATTCCATAGTTGAGTGACAGAGTGGGCGAGTGTGCAAGGATGACAGGCAGGGTGTGGTGGAGAAGCGGTGTGACTTCCGTGACTTGTCCCCTCTCGAGCAAGATCGTCGCCTTCTGACCTCAGTGTCTCGCAATCTGTGCTCTGTATCGTCCAACTCTCCTGGAAGTGGCGGGCCTGGCGACTCGGCGGAGAGCTTGGGTTGACGAGAGCTTCATGTACAAGGCAAATTCACTTTTCTGCACATGACGCACTCAAGTGAGGGCAACGATCCAGGCACCGGCGTGGCCTCTTTCATGAACGAACTATCTCTGTTCGAAACTCGTAGGCCGCTTCGCCCCTTCCGGGTTTTCCTCTTTCGAGGCGCGAGTGATTTTCCTGGTATCTCAGGTAAGCTCCAAGACTTGCAGTAGTGCGGCACGGTTACTGCTCTCACACACAAGGTAAAAGTCGGTTAGTCGGGTCCGACCAATATTTGCACCAAAAAAAGTGAATGAATTAGCTCGCCAGCCTGGTTTGCGAGATACCTGATTGTCGCCGTTCCCCTGCTGATTTGCCTAGAGGCCGAGCATGCGGTGGAAAAGCAGTAGGAATACGGCAGTAAGTTGCTCTGTTGCTCTGTTGCTCTGTTGCTCTGTTGCTCTGTTGCTCTGCTATTCAAGGCTACCTGCGAGTCCAGGCTTTCCAAAGGACAAGTTTGGATGCTGTCTCGCGCATTGGTTGGCTCACCCAAATCAACGGACCGTAGATGGCGCATATTAGAAAATTGCCACTTCACAGCTTAGGTGCCGACCCAAGTTAACCACAAGTCCTTCCCCATCTCAGTGGTGATCCTGGGGTCCACTGAGGGCCCACAACGGCGCCGGTCGAAAGCTGGGGCCCCACTCGGGGCTGAAGAGTCCGTTGGACGCCGATGCACCACCACCCGAGCTGTGACCGCAGATGCGGAAGCCGTGAAACACAAAAAGCGACATTGATATCTTCCGTTTGCTTTGAGACCCCAAAAGTGAAGAAAGAAATCTCTCTCCGAGTGCAAACCTAGTGACAAACGATGAGCTGCTGTGAAAATGATGCCCAATAAAACAAACTACGAGGTAGTCTCCCCTGACCATTCGTGCCACGTGTGTACCACCGATCCTCACCCCTTGATGTCGTTCCATACCAACTATTCCCCGATCTTCTCAGATAGTATCTGGTCAACAGCCCGATTGGCTCCAGCTACATGGTCGTATGCGTATTAGGCAGGTATCTATCATCATACATGCAAGCTCGTGGACGACAGAAGAAACGTAATAAAAAATAAAAAATAAAAGGTATTGGGGAAACCCATCCTCTCTCCTTCCGACCATCCCAGCTTGGGTATTTAGTTTAGGATACAGTGAAGTAAGTACAAAGGCTTGAAGTGTCGCCCCTGGTGGTCGTCAGTCTCGTGTCGGGAGCGAACCCAAAACTAGTCGTCCATTGGCTTATCAACCAGTGTCACGCCGTGCTGAACATGGCCAGCGTATGTGCCTTCGTCAGGGTGCGAGGCCGAAGCAAGGGCTGACCCAGCAGGAGGGACCCTCCGCCCTCCGACGAAGCGAACGCTGCTCCGGCCCAGGCTGTTCCGTTTCTCCACGATCGACTCCGTCGCGAATCCATCGGCCCTGCCAGGCGGGGAGTCCATGGTGACCCCCGCGGCGGTGATCCCGCTTACTCCGCCGCCGTTCACGTGGTCCGCGAACGACTGCGGCTCCCCCGGGACCTCAAGGCTGGACCTCTTCACGCCGAGTACGGGCCCAATGCTGTGACGGTTCGCCGTCGGGCTGCTGGTGGAAATAGGGAACCTCGTCTCCGGCCCACCGCTGCTCTTGTCCCTACGGTGGCCGCGGGGGCTCGGTGCCGGGGAGGTGGCCCTGCTACGGCTTCCCCCAGCCTTCTCGAGGAGGGCCCGGTTGCGCTCCTCCACGTGGGCGCGGCGGTTGCTCTCGTCCGTGCTTATGGCGCGCGGGCGGCGGTCGCCGACAGCGTCACCGCGGCTCCCAGCGCCGTTACCAGCGCTGCTACTACCGCTGCCCACGGATGCGGAGTGTGTCAGCGTTGACATGCGCTTGAGCTCGTTGAAGATAGCGTCCTTGTGGGCGAACAAGTCGCGGACCAGGCGGTAGGCGTGTTTTTCCTCCATGGTGAGCGATGTCTCGGCACGGGGCCGCAAGATGCAGGGGGCCAGCGTGGTGGCAAGCGCCGCGACATAGGTCTCGTCCGCCGAGGTCAAGTCAATAAGGCGCGTGAAGTGGTTCATGCAGGCGTCGAGCGTGGCGATGTTGGCGAGGCGCAGCTGCGAGAGGGTTTGCTGGAGGACTGAGATGCGTGTCGCTTCGTTGCCGTCTGCGGTTTGGTAGATGGTGCGGATTATTTCGTAGACGTGGGTCGAAACCAAAGAGTCTGTTTGCCATGCCAAGGTGATGTGATCGCGTTAGTTGCGAGATGACACCATCAGGCATCGGGGTTTCAGGATAGCTAGCTTACCGGGAAGTTCAAGCAGATACAATTTCAACAGGCTCGCAACAGTGGGAATATCAAATTCGAGGAATGCGTCTGGGGAGAAGCTCTTTCCGTTGTTTACCTTCGCCCGCAGCTTGTGCGTCTGCGCCAGTGGGACATCGACAAGCCAGACCCCCCGCCGCGCCTCGTCGCCCTCGAGGTCAGGGTAGTGGTGGTCGAGATACGTCAGGATGGTCGTGACAATGATGGGAACGCGCTTCTTATCGACCCTCGCCCTCGCCTCGAGGTCGACGCCGAACGACTGTTCGTCGACTCGGTTATAGTAGTTCTCATACACTACCACCTTGGGGATGAAGCTGCCGGTGCGGTAGTTCTCCAGCAGGTACCGCAGGTCGCCCGGCGGCTGAACTGTCTCCTGGTAGAGCATCATGTTGTCCACAGCCGACTGGAGGCTGGGGATGACATTGCTAATGGTCCCCGAGAAATCCAGTACCACCGTCTTGATCGCCTTGAGCCTGTCGAGCTCGCAGCGCTCGAGGAACTTGAGGTGCACGAAGATGGCCTCCTCCAGGTCGCACCGGAGTTCGTCGAGCTTGCGGACGCCGGCCTTGTACTTATCGTCCGACTCCCTGGCCTCCCTACGTAGGCGGTCGCTAGGTGTCTCGTTGGGGTGCGACGTGTTCAGGACGTTCCACTTCTCTAGGTACTCGCTGACCGCACCGACGACGGGAGAGTCCGAGCCGTCCGACGTCGTGGATGGCATGGAGAAGCTCCTGCCCAGGGGGTTCTTCTTCTCGGGGACACCGGCGAGCTGGAAGGCCTTAGGCGTCCACTGGTAAAACATCTTGGAGCTGTTGGCAAACGTGTTGCCTACATTGCCAACCAGGCGCAGGAACTTGTAGTTCGCTAAATCCTGCCCGATTCGCTCCGCATAGCTGACGCTCGAGGTGCCCATGTGGCGCTGGAGGTACTCCACTATGTCTGTACCGGCCGAGGTGTTTTGGTAGGTCCCCAAGATGGGGACCTTGGTCTCCCCCATCTTGATGCTGTTCAGCATGTGCTGTAGGATCTTCTTGACTTGGTCTCGAGGGTAGGACTCGTCGCCGATCTCGAAGACCTGATCCTCCTCATCTTCTGCCACCTCCGCCTCCTTGTTCTCCGAGACTTTGATCGCGGGAATGCCCGCCTTCGGGCTGGTCTCCGGGTCTTGGAAGGCGAGCTTGTTCTCCTCCTCCAGATCCTCGACGAGGCGGCACTTGTTGAAGTAGTTGCTCCTGAGTTTCTTTACCGCCTCTGCCTGCCGGTCGTGCGCCTTGATGCGGGCCTGGAGATCGTCTTGGGAGTCTTGGATGCGCGCCTCGTGTGCTTCGCACCATCGCGAGAAGGGGTTCACCACGAGGTCTCGGATGTTCTGTGCGATTTTTTTGTGGCTCTTTGCCGCATCCTCCATCTCAGTCCGCACGCCCTCATACGCCTAACATTCGTCATCTTCGTGTCAGCATCAAGCCGATAGGAACCAGTCCCCAGAACCCCGCCAACTTTTTAAGTGCCATACTTTCCGAACACTGGCTCCATCGTCGCGGGAGAAGCCACCCTGAACCTTGTCAGCCGAAGGAGCGATGTCTCCCAGTCGCTGGCCGTAGACTTCTTCGGCTTCGGCCCGCATTCGAGCTATCGTCAAGACTTGTCGATTCTCTATTACTCCTTGCTGGAGTTTGCCAAACAGGACGCCCAGGCCTCCAGAAGATGTCAGTATTCCCGCCTATCCGAGTGACTAACGTAGATTTGCTGAGCGAATACGGCCATTCTCTCACCTGCAGCATAGTCGCTCGACCAGAAAGAATCACTAAATCCCGGCATGGCTGTGTGTCTGATTAGGGAACAAACGGTTTCGCTAAGTTGCAGATATCGATCGCTGACCACTAAAGAAATCTCAAGGTCGTTCTCTGATGAAGATGTCGTGTTTTGGTTTAGTCGCAGATAAGATCAAGCACCAAATACCGAGAAATGAGGACAGAGACAGTCTGTCAAGAACAAAAAGAGATGGAAATTGACGCCGGCAGGTCGCAGGATTGGAAACAAGGGACGGGAACCGGGCCAGGAGGTGAAGCGAATAGACTGGACACGGTGACGTCGGCGGACGCAGCAGCGAAATTCTGAAGCACAGCACCAAGTCTAGGTAAGTAGGAGAAACAAAGAAGCGCACTGAAATGCAGATTTACGATTCGTGGTGATATCAGAGGTCGATGGTTATGCAGGGACCACTCGAAAATAGATAAAGGGGAGAATGGAATAGAACTGAAGATTGAGGCTAATAATTGAGCCCGAAGATGAAGGCGTCGCCGAAGCTGAATAGCCCCGTTCCACCAAGTTCGTCGTTGGCTGGGCACTTGCTTTTTGCACCTCACAGCTTCTGACGATGGGTTGCGCGACGCTTCAGCATACCCCATTGGCTGCCTCTCGGGGGCAACCGACGGCTAGAACAAACCCCCTGACACTTGACGTAGTAACTACTGGCTAGGTAGGTAATACGTACAACGTACAGGCCTTGAAGAATTTCATGGTACGTACCCGCTTTAATTTTATCCCGAGGATCTGAATGCAGAGCTTGAAACGAAACCCACGTTATTGTTCCAGTACAGACGAGTATGCAGTACGGCAGACAAGTCTATCTTTTCAGGCGGTAACACCAGGGCGGTGTGATGTAATAGCGATCACCACGGAAGTCAGGCAAGAGCCCTTGCTACGACTGGCAATCATCAATTTGACCTGTGGTATGAAGTCCCTTGGTAATTGAGCTGCCCCCAATGACACCAAAGAATAATATCTGGTCGCAATGTACGAGTAGCATTTTTAGAGCGGATTGGCTACGATCTCAATGCGCTCACAGGGGTCTGCGGGATAGAGAAAATGTTTCCGGGGTAACGAAGCCCCCTATCTAATCTTTCGGGCTTAGGATCCGACTCCGTTCCATCCGTCGACCATCGAAAGACCGAATTCTGCGGAGACATTTCTTTATAATAAGCAACGAGGCATTGAGGGTATCTTCCTACGTACTGGCACATTATCCCCTAGCGGTTCGTTCAATCGTGGACCATCTTGAACCGAAAAAATAGAGGTACCACTTCCTCTCTGGCAGTCAAAGTATTGGTGCTCATCCCGCCGTGTACCTTCTCTTATTTCAGCTTTCAGCCTTCAGCTTGCATAGGTTCCTACTGAGGCACCTATACGAAAGGGCTGGCTGATATGCTATCCACAGAGAAACCCCATCTGCTGCCGATAAAGGAGCATTGGTTCCAAGGCGATGTTCGTGAGCGAGCGTCGCTACGGCAGAAAAAAAGACTGGGATGCCTCGTAATCGGGCTTATTATGTTTGCTCTCCTCCTCGAGCCTCTGCGTCGAGATATCTACGGCGAGCCACACTGGCCGTCCTGTCGGCTGGGGAAGAAGACCATCGAGGCTCGCGTTGATGAAATTCTTACGAGGACGCCGCTTATTGGTAAGTGATCTAGGCCCCACTCCGGCAGGGGGGCCACCTCCTGGTGTCGGCGTGATCTAGATTGGAGTCTCACTCATCGGCAAACAGACGGTCACAACGACTTTGCCATTCTTATTCGGTATGGCTTCAACAATCACATCAACAACAAGACCTTCGTCGAGGCTTTTGAGAAAGGCAGGCTACCTTTCCACGTCGACCTGCCCAGGCTTCGGGCCGGCAAAAACGGCGGCGCCTTCTGGAGTGTCTTCACGCCATGTCCCAGCAATGGGAGTGACTTCTCAGATGAGAATTATGCACAAAGTACGACCTCGCCGCCGAATCCCCGGACTTCCCCGCTTACCTGGCCAAATTGCCCGAAAGCCCACTGACTTCCCTGACTCCTGACTCCCCTGACTTCCACCTCGCACCATCGTATATCCCTCTCCACATGTTCCACTCACCCAATCAACAGGCTGATGCAGACCCCCTCCCCATGTACCAGGCATTCGGGACACCCTCCAACAGATCGACGTCATGACCCGCCTGAAGGAAGCCTACCCAGATGACTTCTCACCCGCGGTCAACAGCAGCGACGCGCTCGCCGCCTTCCGGAAGGGCCAGTTGATCTCTCCCCTGGGGATAGAGGGTCTCCACCAGATTGGCAACTCCGCGGCCAACCTGCGGCGTTTCCACACACTGGGGGTCCGGTACGCGACC
This sequence comes from Pseudohalonectria lignicola, assembly GCA_003049395.1. Lineage (NCBI taxonomy): Eukaryota > Fungi > Ascomycota > Sordariomycetes > Magnaporthales > Ophioceraceae > Pseudohalonectria > Pseudohalonectria lignicola. The sequence continues at coordinate 37,625 of PYSP01000205.1, forward strand.
TTGACGCATAACTGCCACAACCGGTTCGCCGACGCGGCGGTGCTCGAGTCCCCCAGCCGGAAGGCCGAGCCCTACTGGGGCGGCGTCAGCCCGGAGGGCAGACGGCTGGTGAGGGAGATGAACCGAATCGGCATGATCGTCGACATCTCGCACGTGAGCGAGGACACGATGGTTGACGTGCTGGGCGGGAGCAAGAGGGGCGTGGAAGGGAAGGAGGGGAAGGAAGGGGGTTGGCCCGGCTCCGACGCCCCTGTCATCTTCAGCCACAGCAGCGCATACAGCCTGTGCCCGCACCCACGCAACGTCAAGGACCACGTGCTCGAGCTGGTCAAGGAGCGCAACTCCCTCGTCATGATCAACTTCTCCCCGGACTTCATCTCGTGCGTCGACCGGGGGAGGGAAAACGGCCTCCCGGAGACGTACCCGCCCAACTCGACCCTGAGCCGCGTGGTGGAGCACATCCTGCACGTGGGGGAGCTCATCGGGTTCGACTACGTCGGGATCGGGAGCGACTTCGACGGCATCATGTCGACGCCCGAGGGGCTAGAGGACGTGTCCAAGTTCCCGGACCTAGTGGCGGAGCTGCTGAGGCGCGGGGTGAGCGACGCGGACGTCTCCAAGGTCGTTGGGGGGAATATCCTGCGTCTGTGGAGGGATGTGGACGCGGTTGCGTCGAAGCTGCAGGCGGACGGGGAGCCGCCTCTGGAGGATGACCTGCCGAGTTGGTTCACGCCGGAGAGGGTGAAGGCTGTATAGGTAGGCCTGGGCGCCTTCCTGCCAGGCTTCGTGTATTAAATATGGAACTTTCTTTCCCGCAATCTTATGAGTACCGCCCATATATGTAGAATAGACAATGCGCCCAAGTATCCCGAGCACCTTGCGTGTTTGTACATGCTTGTTAGTCGTCCCAAGCTAAGTTCCTTATAGCCAGCGTGCGCCCCCGGCTCGGCTTGCTCTTCTCTTCCTGCCCGCGAGTTGATACTCCCCGCCTAATGTTGATATGAACAATGAAGAATGCACAACGAACGACTCGTACAGCCAACTGGCCAGAACCGCTGCAGAACCGCCCTCTTTTCAAGCAGTCCTCTCGACATAATTGAGCTTCTTAGCCGTCATGGCATTATTCCTCGTGCGTTGGCCGCGGACAGGCATATTCATGGCGTGCCTCCTCCCCCTGTATGTGCCCATGTCACGCAGCCTCTTGATGTTGTCCTGCACGATCTTGCGCGCATCCGTGTCGATTGTCATGGTCGACAGCTCTGCCGTCAGCGCTGTCACCGTCTTGGGCGGGAGCGATCCCATCTTGGTCATCGGGTGTATCGAGTACTTGGCCAGGATGCGGGCGGACTTGTAAGGGCCTAGGGAGTAGAACGACTCGAGGGCTTTCTGTTCCGGGGGGAGACAGGGAGAGGATGGAGTCAGACTAGAACCTGCCATGTCGTTGCTGTCGTTGTCGGCGCTACCATCGCTGCCCTCGTGGGCAAGACGGGTTTCGGAGCACCAAATGGGAGGGTTATCGCTTACCTTCACAAGCTTCTGCTCGTGAAAATTCACCCCCAGAATGAACACCTATTATCGACGTTAGTTTCGGTCACAATTGATCCATGGTATGATCTCTTACCATAATTGCGGTATTGTCGCGACGGCCAAATTCCGATTCGTGATTATCTTGTCATTGCTCAACTGTGGATCGTGATGAAGACGGCTTGGATGACAGAAATTCTGAAGCTCGGGTCACCGCTGGTAGGTCGGACGCTCTCATTGGTCAGCCAGCGCTCCGCGGTCTAGGTACTAGGTGCATATACAGATGTAGCAAAACCAGTTGGACCAGAGGCATTCAAATCTCCCGATCTTTAAGATGAAATTTTTACCGTCAGTTTCGCACCAAACTATCGCCGAGTCTGAATGCTTCATCTCCGAATTCCTAAACCACTAAGGACTGAAGACGTTGTGGCCAAGTTTTGAGTTCAAGACTTTACCTATCTGCATTCATCTTCACTGCCTACTTACCTAGGCTATGCTTGGGGGGTTTCTCAACCAATCATTTCCTCAAAAGTCCCATCTGCAGGAGTTTTTTTTCCTCCCCTTCTTTTTTCCTAGACTGAGCAGTCTCAGTCTACAGAATTCATCTATTCCCTTCGGCTCGGGCCTTGAGTAGAGGATTATTAAAGACATGATCCCGCAAAAGTTGCTCCCGATCTCTGATGAGTTCGACTCTGAGGATGACTACGTGGAGAGGCTGTTGCACTTTGCAGCCAACACGGACATATTCCAAATTCTCTGTGGAGGGGTGCACATCCTGGATTTCTTCACCTCAGATCCTGGGGTCTACTGCGCCGCGATACCCCAAGAATGGCAAGAGTTTCTCATAGAATGCGAACCGATGGCGCTCCTCGATTTTCTGCTGAGAGATGACTTGGACGTCGTCTCAGCCGTGAAGGGATCCCATAGAGCCCCCCCTGAGAGCTTGGTCCAGTACGTCAGAGATATCAGAAGGTTTTCCCTGCGGCGAAGCTTCTCACCAACAAGAACAAAACTGCCGGTTCTCCCCCGGAACGTCGCGGTCGGCATGAAGCCCAAGAAGATCCACGAGGTGACCAACTTCGCGGAATACGTAAACCGTCTCGTCGATGAGTACTCAGCCGCCGTGGGCGAGGAGGTGACACACCTAGTAGACTTCGGCAGCGGGCAGAACTATCTCGGCCGCGCGCTGGCCTCGGAGCCCTACAACAGGCACATCATAGCCGTCGAGAGTAAGCAGGAGAACATCACGGGCGCCAGAGCCTTGGACATACTCTCGGGCATTGTGGAGAAGGAGAAGGTCATGCGCAACAAGAAGGCCTACATGCAATGGCTGGATAGCAAAGCCGCACCGGAGAAGGTGGAGACAATGAGCGAGAAGGCCCTGCGACGGATGGCGCAGGGTCCACAGCTCTCGCCGGAGGAGATGGCCACTGTCGAATTGCGGCCACGGACTGAGATTCAGAGAGAGCACGTGCCAGAACAGGGAAAAGGTTTTATTCAGTACGTTAGGGGGCGGCTGGAAAACGGCGACCTCTCGGACGTGCTCGGCCAGGTGCAGCGCCAGATGCCATCAGCGGGGGAAGAAGACGCCAACAAAGACGTCAAAGACGGGGACATGCGCCTCCTGGCCGTATCGATACACTCTTGCGGCAACCTCTCGCACTATGGTATCCGCTCGATGCTCCTCAACCCTTCGATCCGAGCCGTCGCCATCGTGGGCTGCTGCTACCACCTGATGACGGAGCGGCTGGGCCCGCCCTCGGTGAAGCACCCTTACGTGCGGCCCACGTTCGATAGCGTCAACGACCGGGTGAGGACGGAGTCGGAGCGGCGGGACCCTCAGGGCTTCCCCATGTCCCGGCGCCTGTCGACTTGCAATGGCGGCGAAGGGCTGCGGCTGAACATCACGGCGCGCATGATGGCTTGCCAGGCGCCGCAGAACTGGACCGAGGCGGAGAGCGAGTCGTTCTTCTACAGGCACTTCTACCGGGCCACACTGCAGCGGATCCTGCTGGACAGGGGGGCGATATCCAAGATTTACTACCGTGAGGTGGGGGATGAAGGGCAGCCGGCGTCAGATGCTAGTGGTGGTGGTGGTGGTGGCGAAGAGGAGAAGAGAAGGATGGAGGAGTCACCCTTCAACGTCAGCACCAACCCGGTCATCATCGGGTCGCTGCGCAAGAATTGCTACAAATCATTTCAAAACTACGTGCGTGGGGCCGTAGCGAAGCTGACGACCGACTCCAACTACAGCCAGTACTGCGAGGTCATCAGGGACAAGGTGGCGGGCATCACGGACGAGGAGATCGCGGCCTACGAGGCGCAGTACGCCCACCGCAAGAGGGAGCTCTCTGCCGTCTGGAGCCTCATGGCGTTCAGCGCCTGCGTCGTCGAGGCGCTGATCGCCGTGGACAGGTGGCTCTTCCTCAGGGAGCACCCGGACGAGGTAGAGAGCTGCTGGGTCGAGACGGTGTTTGACTACGCACTGAGCCCGAGGAACTTGGTCGTTGTGGGCATCAAGAAGAGGGGCGTGTGAGCCGTGAGGGAGTGTTGAGGAAGTTGCAAAACGAACGATTGGAACCTCGCAGCGCAGCCAGGCCGACGGGAGGGCGCTGTGGTTTCCCACGCTTTCCGGTCGTCCACCCCGAGGGCCTTTTTCTTTGCCTTTTTCTGTCTCCCTAGCCCGCCCCTTATCGCGGCCTCGGAAATACTGTCGACTGAGACCAATCTGTTACGGCATATAGGCATCAGCTCCAGCTCCCCAAGACGCCACTACTGCATGCACTACGTACTCAAGCGGGGGACCTCGAAACTCAATCTTCCATCGACCCATTGTCGATCTTCCACAACCCAGACGCGCCAGAGCGACCCCTAGGACCTTCGCCAATGCCAGTTGAAGCTAAAATCATGCGGGAAGACATCACCAATGCCCCATCCCAGCTTTTTTTGGTTTTTTTTTGGCCGAATCGGACTGGTCAGAGCCCTCTCGAGGCATTGATCACCCAGGGGTATTCTCTAGTGGGACACTAGAAAAACACTACTATCTTGGTATATGCATGCTAGCAGATTGCATTGGCATTTGAGAGAGAGTTTTACTGGTCTGCCTAGACGTTGTGGCTGCTAAAGCAAACCGATTATGTATACCCTAATTTAGAAGCTCGGGTTGCCGTTTTCGGTTGCGTGTGCATCTTGAGTGCATCTTAAAAGATACCTAAGCCGTATCTATCTACTACAGTACTGCCTAAGTAAGTCTGTACATTAGTAGGTATTCCATTCGCACGGAATGTCGCAACCCCGCGTCGCCCATCCGGGACGGAGGACAAGAGAAGGGGTTAGTGATGTAAGGTCCTGCACCCCTTGTCCTGCCCTGCGTGGGCTGATGATGTGTGATCCAACCCAATACTGCGATCCCCAATCGTGTTCTCTTCTCTTCCGGAAGCGATTGGTTACCCATCGACGCCTGGTAGGAAGCAGCAAGCAGCCAGCCCCCACGATATGCAAGCTCTCCCGGGCTGATGCGGTGTGAGGATGCTGTGGAAGGATGATGTAGATTGGCAAGAGGATGTCTTTTCTTGATCACAAGACGCCCAGAGGCGCTCACGGTTTCGTCATTTGGTAACTGTGTTGGGTTCTCACCCTGACCCTGCTGGCTTCTTAACTGGCCTACAGGTACGTACCTCCCCAAGTCCTCGATTAGCCGCCCGTGTTACTGGGTGTTCCTTCGTCCTTCCCGCCGGGTGCCAAGGGGTTTGTAGGCTGCAGGGGGGTCATCGTCCAAATAGCTGGCGATGTTTCCACGCCCATAGTTAGAGGGGTTGTTGGCAATCTGGCGGCAGTGCGCACGTGGCCTCCCAGTTGTCTAAGTACCTACCTAGGCAGGTAGGCTCTCTCAGTCTCGGTCATTGCTCAGCTGTGGGATCATGTCAAAAGTCAAGACTTCATATCCGTAGATGATTTATTTTATCTTATTTTTTGCTCGCAGTCTTGTTGTCAACTCTCCGCCCTGGGAATGCCGTGATGGGCCCATGTCGACCCCCATATGCGAGTGATAGCGTCGTAGTGTAAACCTTCTCCCCCCCATCTGGTCGGCGTTGATCGGTACCACGGAAACCTGCTACATAATCTCACTTTCTGGTCAACGAGGGTACTACGGGTGCTTGATCTACATCAGACTAGTACTCGAGCGAGCCGGTTTTATCTCCCGTCCTCGTTTGATTCCTATGGGAATTTCTATCTTCGTTCCCGTTTAATACCGGCTTACTTCTACGCTGTACATGAAGGATTCAGCGTCAGCGGGATGAGTATATTTGCAGTAGCGTGGCAGGAGGGCGTGGGGTGTGCTTTTGTTTGACTCCCCATCAATTATCAATCCCTTACCCGCAGTGCCCCAAAGCGGGAGGGGTCCTACGGACTAAAGGTCCTAAAGCATCCCTCTTCAAGCGAAGCAGGCAAGCAGGATTGGATGAAAGATAGCTCGGGGAATCTTGAGAAAGGCGATTCCCCCTTGAAATGTGTGGGAGTCGTTGGCTTGCTGTGTATTGAGAGCTCGAGCTAGGACATCCAATTCCCCACGTCGATAGCCGGGGTTAAAGTTTACTCGCATCAGCAGAGCCTAGCAGCCGGTGTATCACCTGAGCTGCTTCTTTTTCGTCGCTAATGTGTTGACCTGGACTATTGGCAGAGAGACTCTGACATCACTGCCTAGCGCCGGGAGAGGAGCGAATCGCCAGCCGAGCTTCTCGGCTGTCTGATGTCAGGACGTATGTCCTGACTCGGGCGGGATCTCAGGAGTCAAGGACTGACTATTGCACTTTTTACTCGAGGAAGGGCCAGTCGGAAAAAAGATCAGGATGTCACACTGCAGAAGCCTTTGTGCATTGATCGTCCCTGAGCAATGAGTGGACTTGTCATAGATGCTGCCTCTGCTCGGTTGCAAACCGGCCGGGAGGGGAAATGAAACTGCCTTTGTGAAGCGGCGATATCCTTTCAGCAGGTGGTTGAGACTAAGACGGAACCATGGGGAAAGTGCGGGGCTCCACCAAGCACTTCAAGGACTTTTAGTAGCACTTTTAGCACCAGCTCCAAGTCCCTAGGTGTCTTCAGTAGGCACGTCGGCAGGATGGTTCGCCATCAATCACAGTCACTGCGTATGTTGCATCTTCGACCTTGGGATTGCGCAACTGTGCAGCACCCCTGAGAAGGGTGAAAAGAAGTAAAGAAAACAAACGGGTCAAGCATTCTGGGGTAACACAGACCAGACAGGGTCCATATGCGAGCTGCGCAATGCTTCCTGGCTTATCCCGTATTTGTATTGATTTGACTTCCTTGAGGGGTACCTGCACCTCCTCGGGGGTCCGACAGCTTCTCTCCTTGTCCCCTAATTGCCCCTCACTTCTGTAAAACTGGCCGCACAACCTACTGATCTCATCGCCTGGTGCCTCGAGGTACGGTACGTAGGGATGTGGTTGCCGGCCTATTTTACATATTATCACATCACGTCAACCGCGCACCGACCGACCGTTTTCCCTCCCAAACGGGCGGTCTGGGCCAGTCTTGTCGTTAGCCTGGTGGAGTGGTGGCGTCGAGATTACAGGATGACACATGGTCGACCGGTGTCTCTCAGTCAGGATGTGAGAACTGAGAATTGACAAGAGTACAAGAGGCCCGGAAAGTGGAAAGGTCAAAGTCAAGACAACTGCAGCGGGTGCCGGGGTGATGCCCCCACGCTCACGTTGCCCCTCCACCCCGTACATAGGTGAGCTGCAAGAAAAGCTCAAAGTTTCCTAGCTCGGGATGCCTTCTGGCTGTGGTGGTGTGGTGTGCGTAAAGGTGCGGTGGCGTGCAGAGGCACGCATTCCTCATTCTACTGGGATCCCACTTGAGTTGGCCTACAGACACCGTCATAACCGTCCCATCTCATCGCTCCCCCCCCTCCTTTGCGATGCAAGCTGAGTTCAGTCACCAAAGCCAGCCAGACCAGACTCTTGCTGTAAAGGGCGCTCGGTGCTTATACATTACGTTATTCGCTGGCGCTCTTTTGGATGACGTGGTAATCCCCCTTCTGGCAATGAAATTGGGTTGGCGTATCTTTAGACGTTTCTTTAAACGTTTCTTTTCTTCTTTGCGTTTCTCACGCCATATCCTAACGCATTCATCACACTCAACAAAGAAAGGTGGTGAGAGTTGAACCGCCCGTGCAGGATAGGATGTCGTGATAGCCGCGGAAAAAAAAGGAGTGAGGGACCGACTCTCGTATTTTCTTCCGGACCTACATGATGTTTGGTATCTTTCGTTGGTGAAACTACCTACCTATATACAACCCATTTAGAAAAACCCTCATCTCCATTTTTAACTAGTCTTCCCTGGCTCTATCATACGGCCCAATGATTTGATAAGTCAATTCGAAACCGTATCTCGAAGGCACCCTTATCTACCATACACCTCACTGAGAAAAAAACACCCGCCTCCTTTTGCCCGTCCTATGGCCCCGGTCACGACAACTCGGCCGGCACACAGATTATTGTTCACATCAGCCTCAGGATTTGGAGAAGGAGAATTTGGAAAGACGCCGTCCCGTGCTCAAGCGCGGAGTACAAGGCGTGGCTCCTTGGCTCAGAACTCAAGATGAACTCGCAGGTCTCGTTTTTGGTAAGTAAGACTTGGGAGGTGTCGCCCTTATTTTTCTGTTGGATCACCGATTCTCTAACATGCAATACCCAAAATACAGGAAGGCGAGCTGAGCCTCATTCACATCCCACTTGATCTTTACTCAGTCTTCCTCCAACCTATCCTACGCGTCCTCCTGCCGCAGCAGCAGAGTCTGTACCCGGAGGCGTACGGTAGCGAGGGGTTGACCCCTGAGCACAAGCATGGCTTCCTCAACATTAGCGTCACGCCCATAGAGTGCTCCATCGTGTGCCACACGTCATGGGTGAGGAGCTTCTTCGAGCCTGTCACCAGGGCGCTGCACAGGGACGAATCCAAGAGGGTCTCGGTCTCGAGGGACTCGTACGTCGCCCTCTGCGTCATCAGCGCGGGCATGGATGCCGGCTCCCGCGTCGTCGACCTCTCCTCCCCGCTGGCCCTGGCGGGAATCCCCATCTTCTTCATCACGACGTACTACTCCGACTTCATCCTCGTGCCGACCAAGAGCCAGGGCTCGGTCGTGCACGCGCTCCTGGCCAGGGGCTTCGAGGTTGCCGAGAACGAGTCCTCCTTCGTGGCCCCCGCGCCGCCCCGGCGGCTGTCGCACTCTCAACAGTACGGCTACGGCCACGGCCACGTCCACAACCACTCCCGCGGCGGGAGCAGCAGCAGCGGCGACCAGCCCCCGCCGCCGACGCCGCCGCCCGTCAACGCAGCCGACCTGCAGGACCGCACCTTCGAGCTGCTCCGCAAGCGGCGCGTCGAGCCGTATGTTGACCCGCAGCTGCACCTGATTCACTGCTCCGGGCGGGAGAACTCCCGCTTCACTAGCGGGGAGATCTTCTCGTCTCTGTCCCTCTCGCACCGGCCGTCGCTGAGTCGGATAAACGGCGGCGGCGGCGGCATCGGGGGCGCCAATGGGGGTGGCGGCGGCGGAGTAGGAGGAGGGGGAGGTGGAGGTGGAGGAGGTACCAACGGCGGCGGCGGCCCTTCGGTGACGTGGGCGGACACGGTGGACACGCGGCTATACGCCTGCCTCGTGGCGGCGCTGGCCGGGCAGCCGCGTTTCCTGTCCGTCACGCTGGCGCAGGACGACCCGCCCTCCCTGTTGCTGGACAGGGACTTGCTGTCCGTGTTCGGGGACTCGCTGATCGGCGACACGGAGGGGGACCTCGTCCCCATCTTCCTGGACCTGGCCACATTCCCCTTCGAGGCGACGGGCATCGTCTCGGGAGTGGCGGGGAAGCTCGTGCAGGAGATGCTGAGCGACGCGCCTGAGCTGTCGTACCTGTCCACGGCGAGGGCCGGCGCCGTCATCTTGTCGCGGGAGCAGTCGGTCAAGGCGGTTGAGATACTGAAGCCGTTGCTGTCGCGGGAGTGAGGAGGCGGGAAAGGGGTGTTTATTCTGTGGTGTTAGAGTAAACCGGCCCGGGTGGCTGGGGTTTTGTTCTTCTTTCTTGACGTCTTGCGATGAAGCGAATGAAAGAAAAATGTCGGTGGTCCAATCAAGCTCGGGGTTTGGTTGGGCTTGAGATCCGGATTCGGTGACGGTGATCAAATATCATATCTCCCCTCTCTCGTTCATGTTGAAGATTTTGAATGACTGTGGCGAAGGGGCGTCTTCCGGGGTGTCGTGTTTTTGTCTTGATATTTGTTCGTTTCCTCGTGCGATGAAAGATGAGCGAGGCGGATTGTGGTCTCCAGGGGAGGGAGAGCCTCGCATCCCAAAAGTCACCAAAGAAGGACATCCTGCTGTCCTACACATTGAGGAGTATCGGCAAGAGGATTGGCTAGAGAACCTCAGCCGTCGATGCTGTTCATGGGAAGATGTCGATAAATGCCCGCTTCAAAGGAGGCGCAAGATACTGTGGTATAAATCACCATTCAGTTTCCAGCCAAGTCTCGATTGGCGTCGCCGCTCCATTTTCATCCCATCCTCTATCGCGTTGCCTCTACTGGTACGATGTTCTCATTTGCTGTGCCCTTTTTTCTTCGATGGTGGTTCTGACACCAGTCCAGCCCTGATGAACGCATCCCTCGCGACCTGGTTTATGACGGCAAACCGTCTAGGACCGAGCTTCTGCCCGCCATACCACCGAGTGACGACGACCATCGTGTCCCACAGATCCATGAGCTGCATCAGGTGCAGCAGACGACCGCCGGCGGCAGTTTCCCCGTCGTCATCGCAGTCCTGGAAGGAGGTATTATTAGGACCCCTGATCCGCCAGGCAGTGATGTTGTGTGTGGCCGTCCGGACTCTCTTATCCGAGGCTAGCAGGTGACGAACGAAGCCTTCGGCCTCAGCGGTAGAGGTGACATGAGCGCACCGAGCAACGAAACTCGACTTCATCTCCGAGTACACCTCAGACATAATCCAGGGTGGCTCCGGCCCGATTTGGTCGCCGATGGGCCCTGCCAGAGGTCTTGCTGTTTGCTCGGCCTCCTCCCTGAGTGCCATGGCGCCGTCCGTTGGCAGCTCCTCCTCATCTCTGGCCCGCAGCTCCAGGAGCCTTTTGAGCTCCTCAATCGCATCGAAGAGGCATACCTGCCCCGGCTGAAACACAGCCCCTACAGCATCGCGGAAGAGCTCCAGGTCCCGAGCGGCCGCGCCACGCCGGCTACGCTCGCCAGAGCTGTGCGTACCTAGGATCACGGGGGCCTCGGCTGGGTACAGCAGAGGGAACCGCAGCCGTAATGATGAGGTCTCGGAGCTCTCGCTCGGCAGGCGCAGGATATAGATGGTCGGATCCTCCTCTGAAGGGGCGAGAGAATTCTCACCGTATATCGAGTTGAGGGCGTCTACTTCGTCCGTAAGTTCCTCCGACATCCTGATATGGGGATGGCTGATGAATTCGGAAGGTTCGGTTGATACCTGCGAGTCTGTGCACAGGCTTTAATATTAAGAGAGTTGAGTGAGGGCGTCTGAGATGAGTTCATCGGCGCTAAACTGACCCGCAAACATGCGAGAGTAATCGTGCTCTTCAAAGATCAACACCGCGCTACTTGCGCATCAAAATATAGCGACCCACTGCCCCACCAACAACAGCGCATCGCCTCACTGCGTACCTACGGATTAACCTCCCGTCTGTTCGTCCAACCCCAGCCGCTTCATTGCGTGTCGTGCCGTAGAAGTCACTGAACGCGAGCCCCGAGATGTCTTTGGGTTGTCAAGCTTGATGTTGACTTGCCAACTGAGAGCACCGCACAGCTCCTCCTCTTCTCCGTTCTCTCTTTTGCCAAACTCTCATGGAATTCGAGGCATGTCCCAGGGTCCCGGCATAGGCTGCTGGCTGCCAGATACTGGGATGGCGTCCTGCGGCCGTCCTGTGCGTCAATAGGCCATCTCGGCCAGCAGCTAAGGGCTCTCAACAGAACCGCGCTTCCCCGCCCGACGCTTAAAAACATCCGGCGACCGAACAGCAGGTAAGGGTGGGTATCTTGCTCTCTCGTTCTGATATGAGTGTTGGCTTCTCATATGGGAGACTTGAGTTGATTCTGAGTTTGAGACTCTGGTGTCAAGTATGGAAAACTGGCGTGCGCTTGGGCACTCTACGATAGGCTCTATGATGGTCCTCGATATGGTAGCTCTAGCCTCATAGAGGAAACCCCCCTCCCCTTGGGAGTATTATTTCTCAGGAAATTAAAGAGCCGTGGGATATGTCACTTGTTTGCTTACTCCCCGGGTTTTCCATTGCTGTTTTTTCTCCCCCCTTTCAACTGGCCGCCTTGTTCGCACGATTCAAGGCACAATATACCACCCAATACAGGTCCGTTGGATGTTCCGAGTCGGCAAGCAAGAACCCGACTTGTCCAGTGTCCAGACTTTGTTCAGGCCGCTACAAAAACCTCACCCAAAAGCCAGCCATCTTCTCGGGGGGTTTTCAGGAGAGACTCGAGGCTCCATAGGCGTGGATGAGCCACTAAAGTATGAGGGCCCCGGCTCTCGCCCCTTGCTCTCCTATCATGTCGATGGCCAGCCATTGCAGGCCTTTTGGCGGCTGGGTTCTCAGCTACCCTATTCCCTGTGAGTCTGGAAATTCCTACTTACATTTATCAGTCACAGTTCTTGACCCAAAGAGTCGGAGGCAGGGAGTATTATCGTTGTCTGGATGAAATCTCACAGCTGGTCCCCTGGCGCAGAGATACCTGCCCCCAATCACCGCCCGTCGTCTTTTCTAGTCTGGCCTGTTGTGTGTTGATGTCGACGTTTAAATGCTTCAGCCATGCGTGGTTGGAGCTATCATGGCCATAGGCTGCCGTAGCTGAGGACTCGATCTTGCTTGAGCCCACATTTGACTTCCCGGCCGTTGGTCCGTTGAGAGCATGTCGACCGGGACGAGTCTTTCCTGCTTCTCCTTCAGGATATTATCTACTAACCTCTCATGGTCTTAGCTAGCCATCGGCCTGGCTTCTTCGCTGGTTTCAACACGATGATCATCTCCTGGGTCATCACTCACTTCGGAGCGCAATATTGAGTACCCGCGTTTATCCAGCTGTCGACACCTGTATCCATGGTGAGCTCTGCGGGCCTCATTTTTACCTTAACGACAGTTAGTGCGAATGATTGGCTCCATTGTCCAATCGTGCCCCTCGACAAAACAGCGTTAATCATAGCAACCACCATCCTCGGCCTCAACATCCTCGGGCCGCTGGCAATTTACGCCTGTGAGGGGCGATTCACCCTTCCATGCGTACCAACATCCATTGGCTCTATTGTCGCCAACAGGGCGGTGAGCCATGCAATGAAGAGCAAAAATGGGACGAGGACTTCATCAGTGGGCGGTGAGGCGAAACACACTACTAATGCTGGCCATGGAAATACATACTCATTTGCTAGATGTACGTATCGCTCATCTGGGCATCGAGGAAGATCTCCCTGTCATTCCTCTCGGCGGCCCAGAGGCTTGGGTGGAGGACCTTCAAGGGCTGGATTCAGCGTGGGTTGATAATTAGACAGCTCTAGACCTCCATCATTTCAACATGCATGTATGAGTTGGGTTTCCTGCGCGAAATGCCGTACTCGCCTCTTTAACAGTGCTGTCTCCATGCTGCGGTGCACTGTGCGAATGGCTGAGGGTCACGATTGAAGACCCCGTTGCCGGTTATCGGAGATTTCTTGAGATGTGCTCTTATCGGAACGCCAAGCCAAAACCAGATCTCACAAGACACAAACTCACAACAACCATATCAGGGTCGTACTTGAGGCTCGACAAACCCTAAAACTGAGCTTAAATTCTGTATCTCTGGCACGGAAAGTTGCGGCTGCTAGGCACGATGAGGACCACGAATGAGCATAACGGGCACAAAGCTGGCGAAGAAGGGGCTGGTTACTCAGCGTTCTTTTACGGTATGGGTTCGGATTACTGTCTCAGAGGCTCGCCCCCAAGCCTAACGTGCCTTTGACAAATCACAGCAGCACAGGTCATAAACTAATCAAGACGCAGGGACACTGGTACTTACCCCTTGACTTGCCACACTCAAGTCGATAGGTTGACAGGATATGACTAATAGGGTTGCGGTTCCGCCCCAGATGGCCCCTGAGGTGTTTTTCACTGTCTGCTTCCGCGCGGCACGGCCACCCCCGGCCATCGTCAAGGAGTACACATTCCGCCCAGCTATTCTTCACGGCTACTCCCGCCGCAGGGTGAAGCACGCAGACTATCCGGGCATCATCGAGGACAAGGAGCACGTCGTACGAGGGACGTATGCCACTGGCCTGACTGATGCCAACCTCTGGCACCTCGACTACTTCGAGGGCTCTGAATACGAGCGGCGGACTGTCAAGCTCAAACTGTTGGACAAAGTCGGCGATGACAAGGGACAAGGCAACGAAGAGGGAGGAGAGGTAGAGGCCCAGGTCTATGTCTTCAAGGATGCGTCGCAGTTAGAGCATAAGGAGTGGGATTTTGAGGAGTTCCGGCGGGAGAAGATGAGAAAATGGACGAGGGAGGACTTCGTCTTCGATGGTGTGTTTCATGTGTTTGCCATCCACTATACAGCGATACAACTCTGCTGGATGTTGCTGACGATTTATTTTTCTACAGGCTGCGATCCAGACCAGCCGGCGACAGTCGCACCATCCAGGGAGGAGAAATGAGGAGGAGCAAAGCTGGCACTCCTCTCACCGAGACTTGGCCCGAGACTGACAAGAGTGCAGGCAGACAGGCAGGCGCGGTACATTTCCTAGACTAGTAGATTCGAAACTGGACTCATCAGCAGCATCCAGAGGAGGGTGAAGTATCACGCCGAGCAACAGCCCAAACCCCCAAAAAACCAAAGAAAAACTCCGTTATTCGACCGAGGCACCCATGACAAGGACTGGAGATACAGGGAAAAGCTCGCAACCTAGCCTGGTCCAGACACGCCACCGCGTCCGAATCATCCAATAACGCTGGCCTCACTAGGACACCATCATGGGATCGTGACTCAAAGCTGAGAATCCAAGCTTTTTGTTTCGAAACAGTGTGTTTCCTCCGTCTCTCTCTGAGAGCCAACCAGAGGCGTCCAGTGGAAGACTGGCTTGCCTGGCTCGGCAAGGAATCCTGCCCGTGGAATCGGAGGCCGCTGTGATTGAATCGTGGAGACACCGACTGAACTGCACAAAACCCTACTGACTTCGGCAATTACGTATATCGCTTTTGAGAGGATCCTCTGTTTTAATGCTCAAGCTTCATAATCAATGCTCCCGGGTGGCTCAGCCAACTGTGGCGGGAGCCTTGTCTTGAGTTCTGAGAGGGACCGAGAGAATCATTGAGGAATCCGATGGTCGGCTCGCAAACCTGTGGAGCTGCAACTGGAGCACAGTTCATGCGAGGAGCAAGACGCAATATCCTCTAGTGTGTAGTACGGAGTACGCAATGCCTAGGAGGAGGCGATGGACTAATTAGAGGGGGGTTACGCAGAGACAGGGGTGACACCACTCCCCTGGCGAAGATCATTCGGTTGAACGGGAGGCCGCGAGGACCTCAGTCCCGAAGACATCTGCACCTTAAGACATCTGCACCTTAACTACTAGGCGTGGACAAAGAGAGAGGGGCGAAAAGAGAAAGGAAGCCACTCTTCATATCCACAGCAATATGCCGCCTTCATGCTCGAGCTGATCTCGTCAGGGCGTGGCCTTACATAATACATTGCACTCCTCTTCACGAGGGCTGTGCACAGCACTGCGTTGAGCCAGACTGTAAGATACTCTGCCGTAATTTGATCCTTCTCAACGACAGTCTTCGGCTCAACTTCCCCAAGTGGCCCCCTTGCGTGGTGGATTTCAGAGCACTTGGACCAAGGAGCAGGTTGCATACCTACTATGGTAGAGAGAGAACCTTGGTTCCGTTAAACGGCTGTCAGAGTACACATTCGGATGGAAAAGAAACAAAGACATGAATGGTTCGGTCTAACAAAGAATCAGACGAAGGAATAACCGTGACAGGAAAACAATTGTGACGAAGTGATCGGGTTTTGGGGAGTCAGAAAGCTGTGTGGCAAGCTGACTGAGAGATGCTTGGTTTGCTCAGTTTGCTTTTGGGTTGCCTCTCAGATGGGATTGGCCGAAGTCCAGGGAGTCTGAAACGGAACCCCAGTTTCACCATCGGCAGGCAGATCTCCAGACCCATTGGCTAGCATCAGTGGCCAATCGGGCCCCTGAATTTAGCCCGTCCCCCTTGTGGGGCTTCCACCAGACCATTTTGACTCCTTGGGCCTGCCCACGAAAAAATACTCTTGTGCATATCCGTACACGTTAGTGGTCGCTGAAAAATGCTTGTCACTCAAAAGGTGAAAACTTCGGCTGAAAGGGGGCCCCATCGGACTACGTGCCTAGAAAGACGCGCAGGATGCGAGGCGGAATCAGTCCAGTCGGCGTGTCCCTACCTGGTCAGCTCTGGTTATTGGCTGACGACTCCTTGCTTCAGCACACTTGACTGTCACCGTCGCCTATCCTACTAGTCCAGAAAGACCCCAGATATTTCGGGAGAGCAGCCCAGCCTCCTCAATTGTGCTCCTCCCAATCATCAATTATTCTTTGGAGCGCGCTATCAAGAATGCCAACAGGGTGGAGAGATCATGGTGTTTTCCGATCACCCTTGCTAAGCCACGGCGTTTAAACACTGTAAGATGAAGGGGTTGGGAAGCAGCTTGAGTGTACGTCCGTACGCATTTTTGTTCGAATACGTAATGGGTTCTGAAGGTCGGCTAGGAGAGGGAAGTCGCAGGTCCAAACAGCCTGATGGGGAGAAAGAACTATTGCTGGCAACCCCTGACGTCGTTTACGGGAATTCTCCCCCTGAGACGACCCTGGCCGCCATGTACCCCACCTCCTGACGCTTCCTGTTCGCCCCTTGAACGTGCTTGCAAGAAAGGCACAGAGGAGGAGAAAAAGGAGCGCCTCGGCACTAGTCCCTATGAGTACACGTAGTATGGAGTGCGTGACTGGTCGCATCCAGTCGACAACCAACCCCCGGAGACATTTTTAGGCAGCGCCTGCGTGGTCACGGCTCGGCCACCAGAGTGCTTACCAGCGACAACTTGTCACACGCGGAGTGTAGAGCAAACAACCGCAACTCAACCAGAACGGCGGGATCTCACCTAGAACCATCCAGATGGAACACAAAAACACAACGACAGAGCGGATCAGAAACAGCGAAACAATCGCCAATCAAATTTTCAAAGATATTTTTACGTTTGGGATGAGGGATTGTCTGTCCGCTTGCTATCCTTCCCTCGTCAAGGACCGGAGGTTGATGAATTTCTGTTGATCATTGATGCCTCAGCTGTGCCCCAATGTGGCGACTGACCTTTTGTGGTCGTCTTCCACTACGGATTATACTCCCTGGCTTCTGTGCGTCCTGGACAAGGATGTATGTATTTTCATACGGCATCCCAACCCGGAAAAGAACTGCTAAGTTATTTTCTTTCTTTTTTTGCAGCGGTGTGCAGCTGTCAGCAATCACTCTAAGTACTACGTACTACGTACACTAATGACCCTCAAGCCCTCCCCTGATTTTGAATGCATCCCCCTTTCCCCCCACCTACCAAAAGGGGACACCTCCCGGTAGGATAGTAACCTGCTTTTTGGCCAAGGGCGGCGAGAGAAAAAGGAAACCTGAGAAGCAGCCCCAGCTCCACCGCTCCACGCAGCACGGTCGCGGCACAGCAAACCGCACCCAGATCTAGGTAGCCCTGCTGGTCCCCGATTAACCCTGTTCAGGAACCCTGCATGCTGTCTGTCATCCCTGTCAAGCTGTCTTGCCGTCCGACCCTTCGAGCCTCTCAACTATCTCCACCAAGTGGAATGTGTACCTACCTGTTTGCCTCTTTTGTCCCACTTCGAAACACGCCGGCAGGCCCAGTGAGCCTATCAGCTTTCTCGGTGGGATACTCAGTGTGCCTGGCGACCAGTCCAGCCGATCCCTCATGCCTAGGGCCTCAGGGGGCGGGATGCGATGGCTGAGCTCTATTGGGCTTGTTCCACAAACAACTCCCTGCCGTTGCTCACGTCAAAGAGGGCCGACCCTGGAGACTGGAGCAGGGAGGCGAGGAAGGAATAGGAGCCAGCAGCGAATGGGAGATGCGTGCCTTGCAGCTCTGGCGCTAGATATCTAGCTTGATTCCCAAGATGGGCTGGCTCTCATGACTTCTCTTGTTCCTCACCCGCTGCCGCCCGGCTTCGTATCCAATCGTTCCTGGATATCCTTTCGTTTGCTTCTTCTGCTGCCTGCAGCTCCACGTTCTTTTTCGCCCCTCGGACGACATCCACTCAGTCCACATTCCGTATCTGCATTCCTTTCGGTGGCCCGCCTCCACCGGCCCTCACCTTCGTTTTCCTGATATAAGGCAGCTTCTGTTCCCACCCACTCAGCTCCTGGTTGTTCTCACCATCACGACCAGTCCGTCCTTCGACATCCACAGCTGTCCTTGTTCACTCTTTGAAGGCTAGGCTAGGCCTCCTTTTAGCTTTTTCGTCAACCACTTGCCTGGAGCAGTACCTTCCTTTAGAAGTCGATCTCGACTTACACGCCAAGTGCTAGCACTTCACATTCTCTCTTTGTCTATCTCAAGGTCTCGACACCGACTAGTTGCTCGCTGCCTAGCTTAGGAAACGAACACTTTGAGTCCTTTTTGCTACATGCAGCACCCCAAACACCACGGTCTCTTCGACTCTCTTGCATAAGTCGTCAGGGACGGTTTTGATTCTTCTCTCTTGTCTTACCACACACCCACAGCCCACAGAAACATCATGCTTTTCTCCAGGTCGCCTTCGGCGGTGGCTGCTGCCATAGGATTCGCAGCTCTGGCCAACGGGCACATGCTCCTGGCTCAACCAAAGCCTTTCACCAGCCCACAATTGCAAAATGGCCCACTTGTTCCCGGAGAGTTCCCCTTCCCTTGCCAGGCCAAGCCAGGCGTCACTTACCAGGGGACCGCGACCTCGATGGCTCTTGGCTCGACCCAGCCTCTTCGCTTCACCGGCGGCGCCACCCATGGCGGCGGTTCGTGCCAGATCGCGATTACCTATGACACTTCGCCCAGTGCGAGCAGTGTCTGGAAGGTCATTCATTCCATCGAGGGCGGCTGCGTTGGAGATGTCAACGGCAACGTCGGCAACGACGCCTCGGCTGCGCTTGCGGGCTCGCTCACATTCCCCATTCCCGGTGACATTCCTACCGGCAAGGCTACACTTGCCTGGGCATGGCTGAACCGGATCGGCAACCGCGAGTTCTATATGAACTGTGCTCCCATCGAGCTCACTGGCTCGGCTGGCTCGGAGGCGAACTTCAACTCGCTCCCTGACATGCTTGTCACCAACTATGACAAAGGCAACACCTGCCACAACAAGGAGGGCTTTGACTACGGGTACCCCAACCCGGGCAAGTCGGTGGCAAGGCTTGGTACCAAGGCTGAGGGCATTCAACAACTTGTGTGCGACGCCGGTACCCCCGGAGGTACCCCCGGCTCCGGCTCTGGCTCCGGAGGCGGCTCACCAACAAAGCCTGCTACCTCTGCGCCCCCGACCAAGACTGCCACCTCTGTCAAGACGAGCTCCGCCCCAACCAAGATTCCTGGCGGAGTGTTTGCCCCGGTCCCGTCGTCCAGCTCTCCCCCCGTCGTTTCTGCCCCTGTGAGCAAGCCTACGGCCACTACGACCGGCGGCGCGTCACAGCCGTCTGCGACATCGCCGCCTTCGGGCGGTTCCGGCTCAGGCTCTGACTCCGGATCCGCTGGTGCCCAGACCGCCGGCTCCTCATGCAGCCCCGAGGGGTTGTGGAACTGCGTTGGTGGCAACTCCTACCAGCTCTGCGGAAGCGGCAGGTGGTCAGTTGTTATGGGCCTCGCGGCAGGCACCTCGTGCACCGTCGGTCAGTCGTCCACCCTCAATATCGCAGCCGTCGGCAGGCGGGTGGCCGCTTTCCGGGCCTAAGAAAATCTTGGGGCCTGTGGCGGGGTGGGTTTGTCTTGCCGTCGTTTTGAGGGCCGAGGGGTTTTGTTTGGCCTCTCTGTACAGACCTTGTATCATCTGGGGCAACTTCTTTCTTTTCGGAAATAGGGTTTCTTGGGTAGCATTTTGTTTCATGAGCCAAAGGGCGGCGCAAAACGTTGGGATGTGTGATATGAATATTTGATATCCACGACTTTTCTTCACTTCTTCGTACATAGCATACCATTTTGGACGGTCAGCTTCAGGGTTCTCGAAGGACCAGTCGGACTCTCCCGCCACTCGGGATAAGAAATACCAACAAATCTATACGTTGGACAACAACAAATTCTGTTCTCTCTGGAGTCAAGATGTGAGCCTGCCGTAGGATGTGAGTCGGTCGAGAACACATTCTAAATTCGGCCTCCTTGGTAGATATTCGCGGAATCTGGGTCTCAATCTTGACCTCGAAATCCGTATATACTGTGATCAGCAACAGACCTCGAAAACAAACTACGAATTTGTGGATAAGATAAGATAAGAAATCGGCCTTATCCTGCCTGGCCCACATCTTGTGCCCCGCATTATCCCTCCCGAAGAGATGGGTCGCGGCACAATCAAGTCGCGTTGTGTGGGCACTGTGGGCCGGAACTTTGATAGTCCATTCCCTAGCGCATTTCGATTTGGCGACTGGCTCGCCCAGCTGGATTGATCGGTCGCGTTCATCTTTTTTTGCGATTGATTGAGCCCGTGGGGAAGCTTAAGTTGTCTGGTTTCCACCTTCAACACTCAATAGCTGCCTGCCACAGGCCACAACAGATCGCTAAATTTTAGAGAACATAATTCCCATTCTCCTACCGACCTGCATTTCTGACCTTTTCTTTTTGTTTTCTTTTCGTATTTCATTGCCTTGGCGCACCCATCAGCACAGAATCACACCCCGACCCAGACAAGGCTGAGATTCCCTTCACTATCGATATTCTGCAAATCCTCTCACAGCTACACCCTCCAAGTTCACTCCGTGAGCCCCCTCCGGCATCACTGCCGTTCAGCTACACCCATGCCTTCCCGACCCCCGTGGCATAGGCTCAACACATAGCCATGGCGGCGACCCTGGTTGAAGATGCCGTCCGGCGGCTGAGCTTGCCGGAGCTTGGTATGGTTGCTCTGATGTCAACCACCTCCCCGGATTTTGGATAGGTTGCTGTAGCTGCAGGCTGCCTTGTGTCCCCCTCGCTAATGCCTTCCAACTGCTTAGATCCCAAGGTCAAGGTCGATGCCGCGACCGGCTTGCGCGACAGCCTAGACCATTATACCACCGTGAACATCTACCCTCAGTTCCTCAAGAGGGTGATGCCGGTATTTGTGAACATCTTGAGAGGGAACTGCGTTTTCCAGAGTGCCGCACCGGAGCAGGTAAGAGAGCCTCCATAGCCGTCGCCGTCGCCATCGCGGCCTTGCGACTAGGCTGCCATGCTAACTGTGATCTGCAGAAACTACGAAACTGTATCCTCGAAATCCTGCATCGACTACCGACAAATCCTGCCCCCGTCGAACCGTTCGAACCGTATGCCGAGGAAGTCGTCGACCTTCTCATGACCCTAGTCCGGACAGACAACGAAGATAATGCTACACTATGCGTCAAGATCATCTCGGACATTATGCGGCACCAGCACAAGATAATGATCAAGAAGGTCCAGCCCTTCCTCAACCTGATCCAGGAGCTATTTCAGCAGATGGAGCGCGTGGTGAAAGAGCAGCTGGACAGCGGGCCGGGAGCGCTGCAAGTGCCTGGGGCGCCGTCGACCCCTGGGAGCACGCAGACAAGCTTCCAGCAGTCCGGCCCCGGCTCGCCGGTCGCACCAGTGCCAGACTTCGACCAGCAGCAGACGGCACGGCCCCTCCTCAGGGGGATCCAATCGTTCAAGGTGCTGTCGGAGTGCCCTATCATCGTCGTGTCCATCTTCCAGGTGTACCGGAACACGGTGCCCCAGAACGTCAAGGCGTTCGTCCCCCTCATCAAGCTCGTCCTATGCCTTCAGGCGAAGGCACAGGAGCAGGAGCACGCCAATGCTGCAGCTAAGGGGACAATATTCGCCGGCGTCAGTCCCGAGATTAAGAATCGAGCGGCGTTTGGCGAATTCATCACGGCTCAAGTCAAAACCATGAGTTTCCTAGCTTATCTGCTGCGACAGTACTCCCAGCAGCTCACCGATTTCCTCCCCACCCTCCCAGACATCGTCGTCCGTCTCCTGAAGGACTGTCCCCGCGAGAGGTCGGGAGCACGGAAAGAGTTGCTGGTTGCTATTCGCCACATCATCAACTTCAACTTCCGGAAGATCTTCCTACCCAAGATCGACGAGCTGCTGGAGGAGAGGACGTTGATAGGGGACGGTCTCACCGTCTACGAGACAATGCGGCCTCTGGCCTACAGCATGCTGGCGGACCTCATCCATCACGTCCGTGATAACCTTACACCGGCGCAGATTCGAAAGACGGTGGAGGTCTACACCAAGAACCTACAAGACACGTTTCCGGGCACGAGCTTCCAGACCATGAGCGCCAAGCTCCTTCTCAACATGGCCGAGTGCATTGCCAAACTTCCGAACAAGATGGATGCGCGTCACTACCTCATCATGATCCTCAACGCCATCGGGGACAAGTTCGCCGCCATGAACCGGCAGTACAACAACTCGGTCAAGCTGTCGAACCTCTACTCTCAGCAGACCAGCGACGGATACCAGGACACGTATCTGGCAGACAAGAACAACCCCCCCAACTGGGATGAAGTTGACATCTTCAGTGCAATGCCCATCAAGACGGCCAACCCGCGAGACCGTGGGACAGACCCGGTAGTCGACAACAAGTTTCTGTTCAGGAATCTGATGAACGGTCTAAAGAACACCTTCTACCAGCTCAAGTTCTGCAACCCGGGCCAGATCATTGACCCGAGCATCGCCCCGCAGCACTGGCAGGATGTCTCGTACGGCTTCACAGCGGAGGAGGTGCAGGTTGTTGTCAAGCTTTTCCGTGAAGGTGCCTACGTCTTCCGGTACTATGAGGCGGACAAAGCGACCTCGGATGCAGGCTCCCCACAGGGGATCGAGATGGCAAATCTCTACATGATCTCCAGCGGAAAGGAGGAGAAGGAGCTCCTGGAGACATTTGCAACCGTCTTCCACTGCATCGACCCGGCGACGTTCCACGAGGTTTTCCAGCAGGAGATGCCACGGCTGTACGACATGATTTTCGAGCATCACGCCCTGCTGCACATCCCCCAGTTCTTCCTGGCCAGCGAAGCGACGTCGCCAAGCTTCTGCGGGATGCTCCTCCGGTTTCTCATGGACCGTATTGAGGACATCGGCTCGGCGGATGTCAAGAAGTCGTCGATACTCCTGAGGCTGTTCAAGCTGGCTTTCATGGCTGTGACGCTGTTTGCGAGCCAGAATGAGCAGGTGCTGCTCCCCCACGTCCTCGACATCGTGACCAAGTCCATAGAGCTCTCGACCAGAGCGGAGGAACCGATGAACTACTTCCTGCTCCTCAGGTCGCTGTTCAGGAGCATTGGGGGCGGCAAGTTCGAGCACCTTTATAAGCAGATCCTGCCCCTGCTTGAGATGCTGCTTGATGTCCTGAACAACCTCTTATTGGCGGCAAGGAAGCCAATTGAGCGGGACCTCTATGTCGAGTTGTGCTTGACCGTGCCAGCCCGACTGAGCAATCTGCTCCCACACCTGAGCTACCTCATGCGGCCCCTGGTCGTCGCCTTGCGTGCTGGCACCGAGCTAGTCGGACAGGGTCTGCGGACTCTGGAGCTGTGTGTCGACAACCTGACCGCAGATTATCTCGACCCTATCATGGCTCCTGTAATCGACGACCTGATGACAGCCTTGTTTGAGCACTTGAAGCCTCACCCATACAGCCACTTCCACGCTCACACCACTATGCGGATCCTGGGCAAGCTTGGCGGCAGGAACCGCAAGTTCATGACAGACGCTTTGCCCGTCACATTCCAGCAGTATGTGGACGACCGATCCAGCGTCGACTTGCGTCTAATCGGCTCCAAGAAAGACCGGGCATTCCCCGTCGACATCGGCGTTGACCTGGCCATCCAGAAGCTGATGGAGGCCCCGAAGGCGACTAAGGGCACACCGTCGACGAAGCAGTCAGACTCTTACTACAACAAGCATGCCCTTCACCTGATCAAGACCCAGCTGAAGTTGCGCATCGGCTTCGACCACCTTCCGGATGAACTTCCCCGGCTTGTCCGCCTCCAGGCCCAGGACCTGCTCTCCAGGAAGACCGACGCCGACTTCTCCGCCTTCGAAGCTTCTGATCGCAGCCGGTCAATAGCCAAGAAGGAGGAGCAGGACCAAGTACTGAAGCGTCTGATCAAGGCGTTGTTCTACGCCGAGTCTATGGCCGACTTCAAGGACGAGGCCGACGCCTTCCTGATGAGCGTCTGTCGACACTTCACCATATTGGAGGTCGGCCGGGGGCTGTTCGAGCTGAAGCGTGCGACGCACACCTCTTTCGACGTCAATGCCGGAGAAGGCCCGCTATGTCTCGACACTCGTGTGCTGTCTGATGCCATCCTTGAGTCTTTGGCCTCAGAACATCCCGACGTCCGGGCCGCCGCTCAGCGGGCAATCCGAGAGGTGTTCGATACTGCTGCTACCATCTTCGGGTCGGAGGCGCAGGTTGGCCGACTCCACTTCTTCACCCACCTCGCCTCTGCTTTCTGCCATGGCTGTTATGAGGAAGAGTGGTTCACCAAGATGGGAGGGACGCTAGGAATTCATACCCTGCTCACGGATGTAGATCTCGGCGATGCCTGGGTCTCGGGGAGGCAGATGGATTTCATTCGCTCGCTCATGCACGTCATCAAGGATATGCCGCAAGACCTGCCGGAGAAGACCAGGCGCTCCGCCCAGACCACTTTGGATGTCCTTCTCGAGAGGGTCACCAAGAACATCAAGAAGGAGGATGTCCTTGCTGTTCAGGGCCAGCCGGGCCAGCCGCCGCCCAAGCAGCCACGTCTCGCCCAGGTCTGCCACGCCCTCAATATGGAGTTGTCGCATATGAACCGACACGTTCGAGAGACGGCGAAGCGGTCCCTGGATCTGATCGCCAAGGCCGCGGACTCGGAGGTGTGGGAGCTGATCGAGCCGTACAAGGACAGGCTCCTGAGCCCAATCTACGGCAAGCCGCTGAGGGCGTTGCCATTTGCCGTACAGATTGGCTACATCGATGCGGTGACGTACTACATGACGCTGAAGAGCGACTTTGTTCCGTTTGACGAGCATCTCAACCGCCTCCTTATGGAGTCGCTGGCCCTGGCCGACGCGAGCGATGAGTCGCTGGCCAACAAGCCGGGCGAGTTCCGGACACACGAGTTCATCGTCAGCCTGCGGGTGTCTTGCATCAAGATCCTCAAGACCGCCATGGCATTCGACGAGTTCATGAAGGGGTCTACGAACCCACACAGGACCAAGATCGTGTCTGTGTTCTTCAAGTGCCTGTACCAGGAGCCCCAGCCGACGATCGAGGCGGCCACAGACGCGCTCAAGGGTGTGCTTGCCCCGACGAATAAGTTGCCTAAGGACCTGTTGCAGTCAGGGTTGAGGCCGGTTCTGGCCAGCCTGCAGAACCCAAAGCAGTTGACTACGCATGGGCTCGACAATCTGGCACGGCTCCTCCGTCTTCTCACCTCGTATTTTAAGGTTGAGATAGGATCTCGTCTGCTGGATCACACCAAGGTTCTTGTCGACCCGAACACCCTCCAGCAGATATCCTTCACGTTCTTTGAGCAGCACCCCACCATGAAGGTCATCGCATCCGTGTTCAACATCTTCCACCTCCTGCCACCTCTTGCGGATGTCTTCATCGAGAGGGTCATCGACACCGTTCTCGGGCTGGAAGAGAAGCTCAGAAGGACTCACTGCAGCCCTTTCCGTGCGCCGCTGTACAAGTACCTGAACCGGTACCCCAACCAGGTCTGGACTCTGCTCGTCGGGAGGATCGACAACATCAAGTACGGCCGCTTCTTGGCCCAGCTCCTGCGCGACGTCGACAGTCATCCCCTGAGGGAACACGCGGCCGGCCATGTGGAAGATGTGAGGAAAGCATGCAGCGCGGCCATTAACGGCGACCGCGAGACCAAGTTCGCAGCCGTCATCGAGGCGATCAACGTCGTCGATGCCCTGAGCCGGTTCCCTGACTCGAGCTTTTGGATGGAGAAGAAGGAGCATCTTGTCTGGCTCAGGCAGATTGGCAGGGATCTTGAGCGTCAGCTGCGCGGAAATGTCCTTCCGCCCGAGCTGCGGCTGGCTGCGAACCAGGCCGGAGAGCAGCTTGTCAGCATCTTGACCAAGTCTCTGTCGCTGACGCCTCCCAAGGACCTGGATCCGCTCTTCAGCCTGATCGACTCGGTCACAAACGAGGACTTCAGGCTGACGCAGGATATTCTTAGCTATATCTACAAGAACATCATTTGCAACGACTCGATCGAGTTCTGGAAGGTCGTGGTCCTCCGGTGTCTGGAGGTATACGTGGGCAAGGCAGCCACGCAGAAGAGCAAGAGGTTCCTGCTCCACTACATTGTCAACCCGATTGTGGCCATGGACGTGATGCGCCACTGGAACCAGCCGGAGCAGGGCGGTCCGCGGTTGATGGACCGGACGGTGATCGAGTCCATCAACAACAAGATCTGGAAGGTGAACCCTGGGGACCCCCAGGAGGATCTCCAGCAGCCG
The DNA here is from genome assembly GCA_003049395.1 of Pseudohalonectria lignicola. NCBI lineage: Eukaryota > Fungi > Ascomycota > Sordariomycetes > Magnaporthales > Ophioceraceae > Pseudohalonectria > Pseudohalonectria lignicola. The sequence goes on from PYSP01000205.1 coordinate 63,956, forward strand.
GGCATCGATCACACGCGGATGGAGGTGCTCCAGCTGACGGCGATGCTCGTCAAGTATCACCACGCCAACCTCCAGGACGCGAGGAAGGACATCATCAAGTTCGGCTGGACCTACATTCGCCTGGACGACGTGATCAACAAGCACGCGGCCCACGTCGTGATCGGGTATTTCATCGCCCACTACGAGACGCCGGCCAAGATCGTGACACAGATATACTTCTCTCTGCTCAAGACGAACCAGAACGAGGGCAGGGTGCTCGTGACGCAAGCCTTGGAGCTGATGGCGCCCGTGCTGCCGAAGCGCTGCCACAGTCGACCGGACGACCGAAACGCCGTCTGGGCCGTGGCACCCCGCCGGATCCTCTCCGAGGAAGGACAAAACTTACAGCAGATCTCGAGCATTTTCCAGTTCCTGGTCAAGCACCCCTATCTGTTTTACGACTCCCGCGACAAGTTCGCCATCCTCATCATACAGTCGCTCCGCAAGGTCGCGGCGCCGCCAAACCCCTCCAACGAGAGCAAGAGGCTGGCTCTTAACATGATGTGGCTGATTTGGCAGTGGGAGTGTCGGCGAGTCGAAGGAAAGGAGACTGGGCTGGGGAACCGTGCTCTGTCGGAGTCGCCGGCGTCTAAGAAGCGCAAACTTGACGCGCTCGAGCAGCAGCCTACCTCGTCTCCACCTGCGACGAGGACAGAGGGCCGCGTGGAGTATGGGATCCCTCAGATCATGCGGCAGAAGATGATACGGTTTTTGGTCGAGTTTATTGCCCAGCTCCATGATCGCTATGTACTGCCGTCGGCCAAGCCTAGGGAGGCCACACCGGCTGGTCCGTCATTGCCGCCGACGCCGACAGATCTCTGCAAGAAGGCCATAGCTCTTCTCTACAACCTGCTCCAGCCTCAGTACTGGGGTGATCTGGAATTTGACCTCTTCCCCAACGTGACAGAGGTCATTCTTGCCAGCGACAAGACGGCCAGCATACTCACGGCCGATCCTGCGGACAAGGAGAAGTACGACGACAAGTTCCTCACCAACATCATCAACACGCTCCAGGTCGTGCGCATCATCCTCAACTTCAAGTCGGACGAGTGGATCCTGAAGAACATGGAGAAAGTGCAGAAGGTGCTGGACAAGTGCCTCAAGTCGGAGAATCCAGAGCTGCAGGACTGCCTACACATGGCGGACCCGGCCTTTGACGATGGTCGCGAGCTCCGGTCGACGATCAAGCGCGTCCTGGATGCCGTACCTGTGGCGTCGGATGACGTCCAGATGGAAGATGGTGACGCCGAGGGCGAGTCCGAAAGCCAACCCTCCGAGGTGGTGACATTCCTGTCCAACATCGCAACCGAGACCATGGCAGCGGGCAACTACGTCTCTGGCATCAACATCATCTGGTCCCTGGGCAACCGTGACCCTTCATCCGTGGACCCGCACATCCCCGCGCTTATGAAGTCGCTCCAGGCGAAGCTGGCACGGGACCACGTATCACATTACACTGCCAAGTCGACGCTTGCGGGCATGGGCCAGCGACCGCAGGACCCCCTTGCCGCAGAGATGAGCAACTATGACTTGGAGATACAGAGTGGTCTGATCCTCAAAGCCATCGAGGTCACGGCGAAGCGGATGGAGATACTGGGCGACAACAGGCGGCCCTTCCTGAGCGTGCTAGCGACGCTGGTCGACAAGTCGCTGAACGTGCCATTATGCGACATGATCCTCAAGATGGTCGAGTCGTGGGTGTTCCGGGCCGAAGGCACCTGGCCGACGCTTAAGGAGAAATGCGCCGTGCTGCACAAGATGCTTTCGTTCGAGCACCGACCAGACCCGACGATGCTGCAGAGGTTCCTGGAGCTCGTCATCCGCATCTATGAGGACCCCAAAATTGCCCACTCGGAACTGACGGTCCGGCTGGAGCACGCATTCCTCATTGGGACGCGGGCCCAGGACGTCGAGATGCGCAACAGGTTCATGGCCATATTCGACAAGAGCCTGCCGAGGGTCGCCACGGCGCGCCTGTCGTACGTGATAAAATCGCAGAACTGGGACACGCTGGCGGACTCGTACTGGCTCACCCAGGCCACCCAGCTCCTCCTGGGCGCGGTGGAGCTTAACTCGCCCATCCAGCTGCACCAGGAGGACTTCCGCATCATGTCGGCCTCGCAGCGCTTCGGTAACTACGCCAAGGACGGCCGGGCGCCGACCATGATGTCGGACGACAAGTACGACTCGCTCATGGCGGGGCACCGGCGCTTCGTCTCCGAGCTGGGCGACGTGCGGGTGCGCGACTTGATCGAGCCCCTGGCGCAGCTCCAGCATGTCGACACCAAGCTCGCTCACGAACTGTGGGTCGCCTTCTTCCCCATGTACTGGTCTGCGACGCTGCGCGAGGAGCGGTCGGACCTGGAGCACGGCCTGGTGCAGCTCCTGACCAAGGACTACCACGCCCGGCAGATCGACCGGCGGCCCAACGTTGTGCAGTCGATGCTGGAGGGGGCTGCCAAGGCGTGGCCCGAGTGCAAGATGCCGCCGCATGTGCTCAAGTATGAAGCTAAGACGTATGATGCCTGGTACACGGCGCTCATCCAGCTGGAGAACGCGGCCATCAAGCCCGAGGTGGAGTCGGCCACGGTGAGGGAGAGCAACCTGGACGCGCTGATCGAGCTCTACTCGTCGCTGCAGGAGGACGACCTCTTCTACGGCACATGGCGGCGGCGGTGCCAGTTCCTCGAGACCAACTCGGCTCTTTCCTACGAGCAGAACGGCATGTGGGACAAGGCGCAGAAGGGGTACGAGGCGGCGCAGATCAAGGCGCGCACGGGCGTGATACCCTTCTCGCAAGCCGAGTACATGCTCTGGGAGGACCACTGGGTGCTGTGCGCGCAGAAGCTGCAACAGTGGGACATCCTGCAGGACTTCGCCAAGCACGAAAACTTCCAGGATCTCCTGCTCGAGTGCGCGTGGAGGAACACGGAGATGTGGACGAATCAGGAGCACCGCGAGGCGCTGGACAACCTCATCAAGGGGGTCATGGACGCGCCCACGCCGCGCAGGGCCTTCTTCCAGGCCTTCATGTCCCTCCTCAAGCTCCACAGCAAGCAAGAGACGCTGCCCGAGTTCACCAGGGTGTGCGACGAGGCGATCCAGCTCGCGATCCGCAAGTGGCACCAGCTGCCGCGGCGCTTCACCAACGCGCACATCCCGCTGCTGCAGAACTTCCAGCAGCTGGTCGAGCTGCACGATGCTAGCGTCATATGCGCCAGTCTGGCCAGCACCAGCCTGCAGAACCTGGACGGCAAGTCGGGCGAGCTTAAGCTGCTCCTGAGCGCGTGGCGCGACAGGCTGCCTAACACGTGGGACGACATCACTGCCTGGCAGGACCTGGTCACTTGGCGCCAGCACATCTTCGGGCTCATTAACAGTACCTACCTCACGCTGCTGCCCCAGGGCACTCAGACGACGGGAGGGGCGACGTCTGCCTACCGCGGCTACCACGAGACGGCCTGGATCATCAACAGGTTCGCCCACGTGGCCCGCAAGCACAACCTGCCCGAGGTGTGCGTCAGCCAGCTCAGCCGCATCTACACGCTGCCCAACATCGAGATACAGGAGGCGTTCCTCAAGCTGAGGGAGCAGGCCAAGTGTCATTACCAGAACCCGGACGAGCTGACGAGTGGGCTCGAGGTGATCAACAACACGAACCTCAACTACTTCACCGCTCCGCAGAAGGCCGAGTTCTACACGCTCAAGGGAATGTTCCTAGAGAAGCTCAAGCAGAAGGACGAGGCGGATCACGCGTACGGCACTGCCTTATACTTCGATATCACCGCCGCCAAGGCCTGGGCCGAGTGGGGATACTTCAACGAGCGCCGGTTCAAGGAGGACCCCAGCGACCTGACCTCGGCCCGGCAGGCCCTCACTTCTTACCTGCAGGCCGCAGGTAGCTACAAGAGCGCCAAGGCCCGGAAGCTGCTCTCCCGCATCCTGTGGCTGCTGAGCCTCGATGACGCCAAGGGCACCATCGCGACTGGCTTCGACGACTGCATGGGCGAGACCCCGACTTGGTACTGGATCACCTTCATCCCGCAGCTCCTGACGGGCCTGGGCCACAAGGAGGCCGTCCGGGTGCACACCATCCTGCTCAAGATCGCCAAGTCTTACCCGCAGGCTCTCTACTTTCAGCTGCGGACCAGCCGGGAGGACATGGTGGCTATCAAGAAGAGCCAGGAGGCCAAGGAGAAGGCCCGGTTGCATAAGGCTCAACAGGCCCAAGCCCAGGCCCAGGCTCAGGCTGCTTCCGCTGCTGCTGCCGCCGCTGCTAACAAACCGGCGGCGGTGGGTGCGGCGAGCAAGGACAACGACAACGACAATGCCAACGCCAATGCCAATGTCAATGCCAACGCCAGCGCTGATGCCAATGCCAATACCAACAGCAATGCCAGTGCCAACGCCAACGGCTCCCCAACCATGGTCAAGCAAGGAAGCCCATCTGGCGCAGTGAAGACCGAAGGTGATGCTTCCAGACCTGCCACTGCCAATGGCGATCAGTTGAAGACTGAGGGTCAGGACGGGCAGTCCACTGCAGCGTCTGCTACTGCAGCTTCCAGTTCTGGTGCTTCCGCTACCCCTGCAACTACTACCACAGCTGGTACCGGCCCCGGCGGTCAGACAGGAGCAGCCACCGCTGCTAGCCAACAACAACAACAACAACAACAACAACCACAGCAGCAGCAGCAGCAATCACAGCAAGGGGCCGAGGTACATAGGAAGCCGCCTTGGGAACTGACTGAAGAGATTATGAGTGTTCTCAAGACATCCTTCCCACTGCTTGCGCTCTCGATGGAGACCATGGTAGACCAGATCCAGAAGAACTTCAAGTGCCCGCCAGATGAAGATGCCTATCGGCTCATTGTGGCGCTGCTGAACGACGGCCTCGCCTATGTCAGTCGTATGCCGACGTCGTACGCGAAGGACGTCAAACTCCCAGCACCCACGGAGACTAACATCACGCGATTCGCCGAGACCATCCTGCCGGCTCACACGCGGCCGACGTTCGAGGCCGACTTCGTGCAGGTGAAGCCGACCATGTTCGAGTACATCCAGAAGCTGCGCAAGTGGCGCGACAAGTTCGAGGAGAAGCTTGACCGGCGGACGTGCCACGCCAACCTCGAGTCCTTCTCGCCGCACCTGAGCGAGTTCCGCTACATGAAGTTCGACGACGTCGAGGTGCCTGGGCAGTACCTGCAGCACAAGGACAGGAACCAGGACTTTGTCCGCATCGAGCGGTTCCTGCCCGACGTGGACCTGGTGCGGACCATCGGGGTGTCGCACCGTCGGCTCAAGATCCGTGGGCACGACGGCAGCATCCACTCGTTCGCGGTGCAGCACCCGGCAGCTAGACACTGCAGGCGCGAGGAGCGCATCCTGCAGCTCTTCAGGGGCCTCAACCAGCGGCTCAGCCGCAAGAAGGAGGCGCGGCGTAGGGACCTGCAGTTCACCTTGCCGCTCATGGTGCCCCTGGCGCCGCACATCCGCATCGTGCAGGAGGACACGTCGTACATCACGCTCCAGGGCGTCTACGAGGACCACTGCCGCCGCAACAACATGTCCAAGGACGAGCCCGTGCTCTTCACCATGGAGAAGCTCCGGGGCCTCGTTGACACCAAGCCGGCGTCCAAGCACAGCGAGCAGGCGACGACGGCCCGGCTCGAGGTGTTCACGGCCATCCGGGAGAAGTGGGTGGGCCACACGGTGGCACTCGACTACTTCCAGCGCGCCTTCCCGGACTTTGCCGAGTTCTGGCTCTTCCGCCGGCGCTTCTCGTACCAGCTCGGGGCGCTGACCTTCATGACATACATCATGTACATCGACAAGCGGTACCCGCACAAGATCAACATCGCCAGGGGCTCGGGCAACATCTGGGGCTCGGAGCTGATGTCGTTCATGGCGCCCCAGAAGCCCTTCTTCCACAACACGGAGCCGGTGCCCTTCCGGCTGACGCCCAACCTGCAGACGCTGATGGGACCCCTGGCCACGGAGGGAATCTTCAGCTGCAGCATCATGGCCATCGCGCGGTGCCTGACGGAGCCCGAGTACGAGCTCGAGCACGCGCTCACGCTGTTTGTGAGGGACGAGGTTATGTTCTGGCTGACGAGCAGCCACCGGGCCGGCCACATAACGGAGAACCAGCTGAGGGAGATGGTGCAGACCAACAGCGACATGATCGTCAAGCGGGCTGTCAGCCTGGCCCAGACCCCCGTGGGGAACCTTCCCGCCAACCAGACCGTCATCGACCTCATCTCCAAGGCCGTCAGCCCCGTCAGCCTGGCCATGTGCGATGCTCTCTGGATGCCCTATATGTAGTCAGTTCCTGGGAGGAAGGAACATTCCTTTTCTTCTTTTTTTCTTTTTCGAGGGTGGCCTCTTGGTTGGCCTGGTTTGGGTTTAGATGCCTAAAGAAAATGGTAGGCTCGATCGAGCAGGTGAATTTATTTGTGATTGGGAGGGTCTTTGGTCTTCCCTTCTTCTTTGCCATCCCTTTTTTTCCTTTTCTTTTCTCTCTTTTGAGCTTGTATTGGGG
>PYSP01000206.1:0-70471 GCA_003049395.1 Pseudohalonectria lignicola
TCACTGTTGAGGTCAGGGGTAAGTAAGGCTTGGCAAGCTTGGCAAGCCTACCCTTGATCCAATTCTTCCATTTTTCAACAACCGGTATACCGGCGTTACGACAGGCCTTAAGGACGGCCTCGCGGTTTACGTATATTATACGGCGGTGTATGATCCCGTACGGTATTAGGGTTGACTTGATTATCGTCTTAAGAGAAGTGACTTTAGCTAGGAGGTTGCGGACTACTTAGTCCTTATCAGGGTTATTCGGGGGGTCGATTACGTTAAGGACCGCCACCCGTCCCTTATATTGGTAAGTTGCTATTACCGTGTTAGTTAGCTTGTGCTTAAGGCTTAAATCCTCGTCGTTTGTCAGGTATCCCTTCTCCTAAAGGGCTCCCTTGGAAATTAAGTTATTAGGTATGTCAGGGCTATATAGCGCGGTGATGCGGAGGTTGGAGATATCGCCGTTAGGCCGTCGAAGACGGAGAACGGTATCACCCTTTAAGGGATACGTTATGAACTGCCCGGTAGCCGTCTTGGCCTCGTACGCCTTGGTTAAAGGCCAGAGAGTTGTGAACCACTTGGGGTCGTTGAGATGGTGAGCCGCGGATCCAGAGTCGAGGATGACGTCTTAATCAGTTACTCGGGTTATAATACTTGCTACGAGGGTCTTAGTTGGTCCGCCAGGGTTAGTAGGGAGTGTAACGTTTAGGTTAAAGGAACGGATATTAGCCTTAGCTTGTCCGGAGCCACCGGAGTTGGTTATAGCTTTGCCGGAGTCGGTGTCCGCCTTCTCCTTATTCCATAGGGCCTTTTCTGGGTGTAACTTGTAGTAATTCTCGGGGAGGCCTTTACTAAGGTGCCACTTCCTATAAGCCTGGTATTTGTACCAGCTCTTAGGGATTATCTTATTCAGCTCCTCGCACCACTTCTCGCCTTTCTCCTTATCCTTCTCTTTACCGTCGGCCTTAATTAAGGTTATAATCGCCGTTATGTCCCTCGGTATAGAAGCGTAGTGCTTTCTTAAGGTATGGATAACTTGTGTTATGGTAGGGGTTTTATCTGTGCCTAGGGCCGCCTCCACCCAGCTTATTACAGTTGGGTAGGTCTTCTTAAGGCCTTATAGAAGCTAAACGTTAAGGAGGGTCTCGTGGAAGGTGGTTTTAAGGGCTATCTCCAGCTCGGTTTTTATTATGAGCTACTTATCGACGTACTTGTTAATATCTCCGTCGATCCCCTTATTAGTGACGTAAAGATCCCTGAAGCCCTTAATTTTCTTAGTAAGGTCGATATTAGAGGTAACGGAGATGGTCTTTATAACTATATCGTATAGTTCCTTAAGGCTCTTATCGACCTTAGCTTTCGTCTCGTCCCATCCCGCCCTTTAAAGCTTTAGGATAACTTTATTAATAAAGCTCCGTATAACGTGTTACGTTATAAACCGTTAGGCACGCTATTTAAGGACTATATCGCTATTATCTTCACTAAAGGGTTAGGGGTATTCTTTATTGAGATGGTGGGTATAAAGGGCCCCCGTAAGTTGTGTCAGGACGGAATTTTCCCACTCGTTAATGTTGCTGATTCCCATTAACTGCGGGATCTTAACGTCTATCGACCGATAGGCCGATCCAGAGATGCTGTCGCCCATCTTAGGTTATACAGCTTGTCGTTGTTGTTATTCTTTATTATTATAATGAGTCGTTTGTCATAAGTCGGCTCACCTAATTAAAGGCTTGCTGCAAAAAATTCCTGTTATTGATCCGTGCACTAGGGCTGTAGGGCTCCTAAGCACGTCTGCCACTGCTATAAATCCCATTAAAATGAGAGGAAAAAGGGCAAAGAAAAATCGTTCCGGACTACCGTGAACGTCCTGATCCTCGAAGGAATCGATTTCTCCAACCAAGTGCTGTTTTGGTGGAGAGAAAGCGCGTCGTAGTCGGGCCCTTAAAGAGCTATTACCAACCATAGACTGACCGCTGCCGGGGTGCCTGGATCTGGGAGATGATCACCGTTCTGGCGTCACTCCGCAAGTATCGGTGCAGGGAAAGGAAAATGCACGATTGTAAGCGTTAAAGTCGCTTTAATCGATGCATAGGACTGTAATGAAAGGGTCTCATAACCTGTGTGAGGGCAATTGGGGACACAATTGACCGTGCAATCGTCCGGAGAGAACGCGATGTAGATTCGTGTCTAAGCTCAGCGGTGAAGCCGCTGTGCGCAAGAAGATAAACCCCTCGGCGGGGCTACTACGCAAGCACTGGTCACATGACCAGTCACACAATCTGATCACGGTGGGTAGATCCAGAAGGCAAGTCTAGTGAGCAAGTGGTGAACACTCGGATAGCCTTCATACACGTCATTATATCCACAGCCGTTTCTCATGCCCCCGGATAGGCAGCTACTGTGGCACCTGCTCTGTTCTCTAAGGAGGGACTCACCCTTATATTCACGAGCTTTTAGCGTCGGGCGAGTGATGATTAGCATATGGTTATAGCAGGCAGCTGCGACTGCGCCATCCTTCCCCTGACCCTTTCCATTGCGGACTTCCCGGGTCGCAACCGCTGAAGCTAGGCTAACCCATGCCGCTGCGCCTTGTCGTCGTCACGCCCAATAACTCATCCATTAATAGGTAAGCCAAGAGATCGTTTACTCCGGTGGGAGGGAAAAGAGACGGGGTGGCCAGGTGGCGGGGCACCAGTGTCCCAAAATTAGGCCCAGAAGAGCATCCTCGCAACTCAACTGCCTTTTCAGACCACGGCAAGTATAGCCGGGCAGCCCGAAACAGTGACCCCTTGCTCAGTCTGGCTCAGCCTGGCTCAGGCTAAGGCGGCAACCGCTCAGTTCCAAAGAAGGAAAGGGAAATTCCTGGTGACCAGATTGGGGTCATGTTCTCTGTGTTTCTTGTTAACATCTTATGAGAGCCCGCTAATCCAGCATCACCAATCCCCATAGTCTCCCACCAAGGCTTGAAGTAGATGGTCCAGTGCTCGTCCATCACAAAGCCTAAATGACGTAAACTATCCAGAAGTCGACCGCCAATAATCAACAGTTTGGCGCGCCTTCAACCGTCCTGCACAATAGTATAGTCACCCTGCGCTACCCCGTTGGTGATGTAGGGCCTGCAGGACTCGCAGCTGGAGTGGGCGCCGCTGCAGCCGTCCTCCAGGGAGCCCCTAATGCACTCGTACACCGGCGGGCATGGTCAGCTCGAAGGCCACCCCGACCTCGGTCACCTCAGTGAACGCGAGCCCGACGCTCGCCGAGATGAGGCCGAACGGGTGGCCGACCGAGAGCGAGAAGGTCGTCGTCTTGGACACGGACTGCTTGTACTCAACCATGGCGGGCCAGCCCTTGTCCTGCGCCGGGCCGACGACGCTCACGAACTGCGTCTCGAACGTCTTGAGGTACGGCGCCCTGTCGCCCTCGGCCTAGTACGAGTCCTTCTTCCAGCCCCCGCAGCTCTTGGCCTTGGACCTGGCCGCCACGGCGACGACCTCCTCCGGGCTGGGCGCGCTGTCGACGGCGATAGGCCCACTGAGGGTACCGTTGGGGAAGGCAAAATGCACACCCTGTACCCCTTCGAACTGGCATCTATCCGTGTGGCCGCCGATGGCGAGCTCCTTGAGACCCCACGGGACGTTCGCCGCCTCGCAGTCATCAGCCCCGCAGCAGAACTGCACCATAAAGGTCTCCTCGAGGCTCAACGGTCCGCCGCAGACCCTCTCCTTGGTGTTGAAGATGAAGGTTGCCGCAGCCGATATCGGTGAGGGTGGCCGGGGAGCGTGTCATCATGTTGCCCGGCGCGCCGTTGCAGAGGCCCGGAAAGTCACAGATATTGATTAATTACTGGGGATCTCACCTTTGAATAATTATAGTATCAAGTCCGGCCAATTTAGTATGGAAGGAATCTGTTTACACAGCCACCAAGGTTTAAACGCTGATCTTCCCAGAATCAGTTCTGAGCAGCTTTTCCTCCAGAGGGTGCAATCTTGACAGTGGTAGCCCTCGAACTCGAGAGTACGTTGATTTTACCCATGTGTTTTCGAGTACGGGGTTACAACGGCGTCACATCAACTTTGGCGTCATGATCCTAGGTAGCGTTGAATCCTTGTCTGTTGGCTAAATCTCGTGCCTATCAACTACGGGATTCAGACATGACTGAGGGACTCTGATGATATCATGACTGGCGAGAATGGGAGGACAACCTAAAATACCTGATGTGAGAACCTTAATGGATATAATGGAAAAGAGAAGTGAATCAGCCGGTAGGATCGGGATTTAGCGCACCAAGTAATTAATTACATCCCAAAGCACAAACACTAATTAAACCTTCACAATTCTCGTCCAACTTTAACGCTACCTCTTCTTGAGTTTTGCCATTCAAACGTAAAGAAACAAATACCCTAGTTCACCGTAAGCATACTTAGTTACACTGTACGTCGCAGCTCTTCACCACGCCCTCCCCCCAAAAACCCACCCTTGTCTCCATGACCGTCATTGTCAGTGCCCTTGGAAGCGTCCTCCCCCAAGCGGCTACCCACCATCCTGATCAGCCCGCCGAGCAGCCAGCCCGCTGTCAGGCCTATGAGATCCCGCCCAACTCGCTCTACCTCATAGAGTGGTATCCCAACGGCTGCGGCAACGGCAACGGCAGGTCGCTCACCGGTGGCGAAGAGACGCCCGCCGCCTGCGTCAACCCGGACTCCCTCTGGGAGCCCGGCCCCGCGGACACCCCCTCGGTGAGGTTCCTCTTCCCCGACGACAGGGTCGAGTACCACTACCAGCTGTTCGGGACCAATGGCTGCTCCCGGGAGATCTTCAGGGGGTCGGCGAAGGGGCCGGCACCGATCTACATGAACGTTCCCAATAGCGAGGGGGCCGGGGCTGTGATCGTGTTCACTTAAGGCCTTAAGAGTCACCGGCCCTTATAGGCGGATGGTATTATTAGGGCTAGTTTGTAGTCGCAGCCTTGACTTTGGCGATTTTGGCGGGGTACTTGATTCAGTGGGGAAACTTGGTTAGGTTGTTTTCGAGGACTCAGCACATAATATTATTCATCCAATTCCACGGGTTGTTGGGTTGGTTCAATTCCATGGTGACCGATAATTGTTCCAGAAATACATTCATCCCTCTCTATCTAACGGCTACCATGGAGGTGTGACCTGCTCACATTAGTAGCCATCTTTGCAGTAGATCTAGGCGCAATTGGCGATAGGATGATGAGGAGCCCTAGCTGTTGTGCCCCACAGGGGAGGGCGCAGTGACCAAGCAGACTTAGCAGAGGACAGAGGGCCGCTCAAAGGGGGCACGTGAGCGGCTACCTGACACCCATCGCAACACTAGCTTCAGATGCTTAGATCTAAGATCGAGTGGCGGGGCGCTAGGCGACGGCTGTCAGCCCACCAGCCAGGGGCGCACGCGCCGTGCCGTCAAGTGACCGACTTTACCTCCTTTCCCTCGTTCTTGCGGGATGGCGCGCGCCCGGGCGCATGGTAGCACAGCGCCGCGTCTGTGGCCGTTGATTTAAGCAAAAGTCGGCTCCGGGAGCGAGCGAGAGCTAGTGGCGAGAGCCAGGGGGAGATAACATCACCGATGGGTCCCGGGGTCGGGGAGGCTTCGCAAAGGCGCGAAGGGGCACACAGACCGAAGAGAGCATAAAGTCCTTGTGAGGGATCTTTGCAAGATTCAACCCCCGACGGGCGTTATTAAGATCAAAGGTCCATCTGCAAATCAGACGCCACTTCCATGCCAGACTTCCTTGCACCGCGCATCCGTTCACATAATGAGGCCACTCCTCGCCTGCACCACCTTGCACTTGCTGGCCACCTCTAGTGGTATTATTGCGGCCGCTGTCAAAACAGAGTCTCTGAGGGCTATGGGCTAGGTGGCGCAATGTGCGGCGAGTGGGGAGGTGAAATCCGGGCCGAGCACAAAGAGCAACGAGGGTAACGAGGAGACCACTAACAGCGGTCAGGTCGAAGGCATAGATGCCCTTCGTAACGCAGGCGATAGAGACCCCCAAGGGCCCATCAATGAATTTGATTTGCATATGCAGTGAGCAAGGCATGAAGGGCTCGGTGGGTGCCTGCATGCTGGAAAGGTGCAAAATCAGGGAACAACTCGGTGACTCACTCACAACCCTCCACACCCTTGTGCAGCCTCGCACTCCTTGCCGTTCGCTAATATCTTTCCCGCTGCCACCCATCCTTCATGTGTGCCAGCAGTCACCAAAAACCTCACAGAGACGGCCTGCGGCGGCCCCATCCGCAACACAGGACTAGGTTTCGCGCTATAGACGCGGATAGAGACGGCGATCTCAACCGTCGTCCCCCTCCTCCGGTTGGTGCGGAAGGTGTTCGCAGCCAGGGTCTCCTCCTCGGCGGGGGCCGCCGCCCCTCAGACGCCGGCCCGGCGCCGTGGTGGGCTGAGCCTCGACGACGTCTGCATCCTGCTTTCCTGTCTCCTCTCAGCTGCGGGGAACCTCATCACGGGCGAGTTGACCGTGGGCAGTGGCCTGGAGCGGGACGGCGAGCACCGGGGCATCTGCCTAGACATGAACGCCCTCGGATGGATCAGCGCGGCCCAGAGTGTCTTGCTGGATGTCTGGATGCTGCTCCTGCCCCTCTCGCAGATCTAGGGCATGAACCTGTCCAGCATGAAGAAGGTAGGCGCTGGGCTGGTGTTTGGCGTAGGTACCCTGTAATTGTTCAAGGCTCTTTTTGCCCTTCTACCTTCACTAGCTTACCTCTATTATTCTTTCACTCCCCCTCTTCTTACGTATTAATTATCATCTCCTGAAGCATGGCACAGCCCTCACTGAGAAAGCGCAACAGCACCAGCAGTAAGTAGCAGAATTACAGGCAAAGGGTGAAAGAGGCGGCAATACACTTCTACCACAATTATCTAGGGCATCTGTGAAGACCCTTGATGTAATACAATAGTCTGTCTGGTCCATAAGCAGGCAGGGCATGACACTCGCAAGACTGCGAGTTTCTCTACCTCTCTTTCCCCAGCCTTAAGCTACGTTACTAGTGAGTGTAATGATGAGCCTTGTACTCGTGATGACTTACGCTTTAGATTTCCGGGTCTAGGTATACAGTTACTAGGAAACAATTTCCAGGTTAAGGGACTTAACTCGGCCTATTTTATCACTTACGGCTCATACTAGCGCGCAGGTACGCTATATTACAAGCGAGTATTGACCTATGGGAGTAATTGTACTATTAATCTAGGGCAAGAACCGAAGGGAGGTTTCAAGAAGATAATCACCCCTGTAAAAGATCGGCCTGCGGCAAACAAGAAGCAAAAGAGCCTTGTGGGAGTTAAGGGCTTCCCTGACGCATTCCAACCGGGTATAGTCGAGCATTTATATACATATAGTTATCTCAGGAGGAGCAAGAATGCGGATGGATATGTGGCTGAGGCTGACGATCTTAGTGACATACCTATTACGAAGTGATTAGCAAAAACTGCGGCTCACTTTTTATCAATCTACGGATAGGCACCAGGCGGGGTCTGGAGTCAGCCCGAATTCATCAAATTATGGTTGCGTCAGGATCCGCGGCTCCATGAGGCAGCAATTTCATAATTGACCCCGTTCGAATCCTTCTGGATAAGACGGCTCAGGCACCCCTTTGATTGATTGGTTTGCTGTGCGTGGTCGATGCTACATAAATGCGATGTAGTCCGCCGTTAAATCGATTATGACTCCAAAGCTCGCTCAAGCTGACGCCCACAACCTATTAATTATCACGAATCCCCTTTTCTGCAGTCAAACAAGGATACGCAGAACAGGATTCCGAATATGCATGCCTCGACACCGTTGCTCGCGGCGATTGTCTGTCTTTGGGCAGACCCTGCCCAAGCCCACCATTTTATGACCTACCCCGGCACGCGTGGGAACAATCTCATAATCAACAACACTTTCCCGTTTGGGATGCAATGGATGTATCCATGTGAGCCAAGTTCCAACACGTTCACTTAAGCTATTCCCAGCCTCTCCCTGAGAAATACAGTACGAAATAGATCTGCTGACAGACAAATGGCAAAAAAAAGGCGGCGGTATGCCTGTTTCGCAGAACCGGACCTACTGGCCAGTTGGCGGTGACGGAGCGGTGGCGGTGCAACCGGGCTGGTTCTCGGGTGGCCTCTCGTCGCTCTTCTACATCAACATGGGCTTCGGCGCGGGGCCCAGCAACTATTCCTTCCCCATGGTCCCCCTTTTCCGAGTGAGCGGCCCGACCAACAACCCCTACCCGGGCACGTTCTGCCTCCCGCAGGTTCCCCTGCCCGAAGGGGCGAGGCCGCAGGTGGGCGACTTGGCGTCCATCCAGATCGTACAGACGCACATCCACGGCGCGCCGGCGTACTCGGTGAGTACCACCGACTTTTGAACTACCAAACCCCGCCTAGCACCATGCCATCTGAACTCTCGGAAGCAGGCCGTCCACTGCGGTTGGACGTTGAGCAGGGTTTCAAAGCACCTCTCCAGCTCTTTACGAGGATGTTGAACGAGATCTAGTCTAGCCAGAAACCATCTGTTGTGTCGATCGGCTAACCAGGTTGTACTTCAACCAACCCACCCCTATTTCCACAACCCATTACTAGTGCGTGGACATCATCTTCACTGACGACAACAGCAAGCTCCCGGAGCTGAGCCCAAACACCTGCTTCAACACGACCACCGTCCGGGCGGAGCACGTCAGAGTCCTGAGCGACGCCGAGCTCGCGCGGGCCGGGGCCGGGGCCGGCAGCAGCATCACGACCGGTGGCTCCCCCTCGGCGACGCGGGCGGGGGCCCAAGACACCGCCGCACCTTCGCCCACCAGCGGGGCCAGGAGGCTCATGTCCCGGGTCTCCGGGCTGGTGGGGTTCCTGGCTACTCTCCTGTAGCGTAAGGGCTGGTGACTGATCTGGCAGTGCTGTGTCTTTGCTATCGTGCCGAGGCATCTTGGACTGCTAGGATTTGGCGGAGTGCCGAAGTGATGTTGGACGTTTCAGAGTCCTAGAATTTTCTTTTGGTTTGTGGAGCAATCCAGGACCACACATGTGAACAGGCACGTCCGATTTCCTAGCATTATGGTCGTTGATGCATATAAAAAGAAAAGAAGGAGGGCCTGATGCGCCCCATCACACTCACTGCAGGAGCGACTTCTACTTTTCCTCCCTGGCCTGACCTTTGGAGCTTGCACTCGTGATCACGAGTGCAAGTCGGCCGTGAGGCCCTCCTCGCTACAGCAGCACAGTACATCCAAGCCTGGTCGACAGGCCAGGCTACAGTGCTGTAGAACGTGTCAGCCCGGGGCCTCGACTACGTTGAGAACAGCCACGCTCTTCTTCTTCGCCCGCGAGCGACACTGAACTCCATCCTCAGGTAGGTTCTGGACGCCCGTCGAGCTAGCTGACAGAGGCCGGGATATGCGTATCAGCATACACACATTGATTAGGAGACGGACTTTTCTCCCACCTAGAGCCAGGAAGTTGTAGGTACGGGGAGATCAGAAAGGGAAAGAGTTTCACATGAGTGAAGCTACTGTGTCCAACTTTGTGCAATTATAATCGAATCTGCAGTATATACCAAATCCTTTCAGAGCCTATATGTACTTAAGAGTGGCTAACATGAGGACACACCTATCGAATATGTACTGTGAACATGCCAAGTCTTTCTGTCCGGGGAGAGCCCCGGAAGCTCAAGAATATAGCAGAACAATGAGAGAGGAATCCAGGGGAGGGATATGAAAAACGACACCTTTCTGCTCTTGACGCCCAGAGGCTGCCACGTCTACATTTCCTACCCTCGACTTCACGTCAGGTAAGAGGCCTCAACTAGGAATCCAACAGTGAACTTGGAATGCCGGAGAATGGCGGGCCACTGGATGGTAGAGAGGGCCTGAAGTTTTCGGGATCGAAATGTTAGCCGCATCGAACAATGGAAAGGATTGTCGCAGTCTGATCACTTCTGAGGCAGACCCAACGCTCAAGAGGGGAGGGATTTTACTCACGTCCTGCTCGGTATGGATATACGGGCTCGAGGTGGCCATGACCTCGTCGCACACATAAGCCGCCGCTAGAAATGAGTTTCGTCAGCCAGTGATCCAAAAGGGAAGAGAAAGGAGGGAGAGAGACGGGAAGAAAGAATAATAATAATGGAAGGAAAGATCAACAAAAAAAACTCACGGAACCCATTCGAGTAAGCGCTAGCATGGTCCGAGCAGCCGTAGCCGCACGAGTCGGACGAAGGCGTCGACCCGGAGTACGCGGCCCCGACGAGGCGCACGTAAGCGGTGAAGGCGGCGTCGACGAAGTCGTTGTAGATGGACAGCCTCCCGCTCGGCGAGTAGCCCGCCATGTCCTGGTTGACGAAACCGAGCACCCTCCTCCCCTGGCTCTTGAGGCTGGCGAAGACGTCCCTCGAGCCCCTGAGCCCGACCTCCTCGGCTGCGTAGAAGTGGAATTGCAACGTGTCCCGGGGCGCGAACCGCTCCGACGCCAGCACGCGCAGCGCCTCCAGCAGCACCACCGTGCCCGAGGCGTTGTCGTCCGCGGCCGGCCTGCGGGCGGTGTTGCCGCCCACGCCGTCGTAGTGCGCGCCCACGATCACCAGGTCCGTCGTTGTGGTGCCGGGGATGGTCACGATGATTGACTTTTGCGAGAAGCCCGAGTGCGTGAACTGCGTCACCGTGATGGCCGGGTTGGCGGCCGCGAGCGTCGTCGCCTGGTTGAGGAGCCACGTGTTGGCGCTGAGGCCGTAGCTTGAGGTGTAGTAGCGGTTTTGGAAGCTGTTCAGGAGATAACCCGTTGCATCAGCCGCACGCCCAATGTTCACTTGCACCCCATCATTTCGAGAGGGGATGAAGGATTCAATCGCGTGCTTACTTGGTGAGGGTCGTCATCCAGCTCTGAGGGCCGGTGTTGGTCACCTTGGCGATCAAGGCGTTCGCCTGAGTCTGGTGGGTAACCGAGGATGGGTAGGCCTGAGCGGTCTGCCTCCTCGCAACTGTGAAGTTGGTCGAGAGGAGAGTCAATTCCTCATCCTGCCAGCGTGAAAGGGGATTACGATTGGTCAAAGAATTAGCAGCCGAGTGGAAGAAATAGTGATAAACGACATGGTCGCGCTAGCTAAGGGGGGCAAGTAGTCAAGTACCGTGATGTCAGTAATGTCCACAAACTGAACCTTCCGCTCGGCATAGTCGTTGATCTCCGCCTCCGAAAGCCACGTCCCAGGGTCGTCGAAGTTGGTCTTGATGAGGCGGAGCGAGGACGGATCCGGGCGCACCGATTTGACTAGCGCGCCGCTCGCCGCAGTGGCCATGAGGCACGCCGAGGCGGCTAGAAGACCGGCCGAGATAGGGAGATGCATCTTTAGCTTAGATGTGTTCGGACCCGATATCCCGTGTCGCAAGCTGTGCTGTGTGCTGTGTGGTGAAGATGGACGAACGGTCCTAAGTCACAACCTCGCATGGAGAGCAGCAGCACTGGCTCTTATCTTATAAGACACTCCCCCTTGGTGGGGAGTTGCCCTTGTTGACCATGCCCGAAGGAGATTTGGGGGCGCATAACGCTGTGCCCTTTGTGCCCTTTGCCAACCTGCAAATGGTTGGCTACCCAGGAAAGAGGCTGAGTATTCCATACGCTCTTCTGGCCATATTCGTGCGCATTCGTGGGATTGGGCCATTTCCTTGCGTCTTGTGGTTGCGCCAAGCCGATCTTTCGGCTTCCCGATCCAGTAATATCTGCCATGGTGTTACAGTGCTGGTGCGGGCTCTCGAAATTTGCCCTAGGTCTTGAGCATCTTGGTTGGCTGCGACGGTTCGATACCTGTTCTGGAAAACCGCGCAGCTGAACCGCTAACGCTGCTCTGGCCTGCAGTGCCGGACAGAATGTTGGCAAGAGGAAGGAGTCTAAGAATCTGGCTGCCCGTCTCGTGCGTGACCAGTGGACAGTCGTGGCGATGCTAGCCTTTGGCACCTCCCAGCTTCCCTTTTAAGCTTTAGCTCATTCAAGCCCTCCGCGGTAGGTTGCATGCCGATGCGCCTCGGGAGGACCCCGCTCGGTACTGCAGGTGGTGGACGAACCAACGAACATTGAGATATGAGATTGTCGCCATCAGTGGCCACAATATGCCAGCTAATGACACAACGTAATCGAGTGCGTGTAGCCATGTAGAAGTAAGCCAGCAGATAGGTGCGGTAGCAGTCCCCTCGGGTCAAAGTGGGAGCTATCTCAGTCTCTCTGGCAGCTTTCGATCTCCCAATGCCAGCATGGCTTGTGTGGCCTGCACCCACCCAAAACTGGCAGGTGCACACCACCATCCCGCATTGAACACCTGTTGACAATGTGTTGTATTCGCACCTTCGATCATCCATTGCAACGGTTCTTATTTTCTAGGCCTTCATCTCGTAGCTTTGCAAACTGACTACGCGCAATCGAGCATTCGACTTCCCTTGGACAACGGCAACAATGATGCGATTTCACATGTTCATCGCCAGGCCGGGTGGATCGAGCTTCCAGGGCTCAGCCCGGAAGCCCCCGCCTCTGAAAAGCCTTGACTGGACCATAGAATGTCCTCAACTGATGAGGGGTGTTTCTAGCATTTGGAGAGCGCGCTATCTATATAATGGCGCAAAGGTATTAAATATTGTCCGTCGAGAAGAGTAAGATGTGGTTGATCTGGATCCCCCGTGTAAATCCCTTCTGTTCGTGTATTATATATTCATCCATCATCACTTCGGGCTCTCATTCCTGTTCTTTCTTCTTTGTTTCTGGTTGGATTTTTCCAACATTCTTGTCCACAGCCTTTCTCACATCAGGCGGTCGTCTCCGCCTCGCCAGGAAGAAGCCGATAGTCGTCGAGGTCCTGTTTTTCCCACGGCCGGCCCTGAAAAGGGTCTGAGGAGGAAAGAACCAAGACCATCCCAAATGAGCGTCAGGGACTCCCAGAATGCCAACCAGAGACGAACGAACGTCATCCAATCGAATGCAGAAGCTCGCAGCCCAGTCTGCGTTACTCCATCTGGCCCGGCACAAACACGCAAAGGTGGTACGACTCCCCTTCCTTGATGTCATCCGCCTTGATCCTCGCCTCGGGCAAGAAGTCCTCGTCCTCCTCGTATCGCACCTCGACCTTCTTCACCAGCGGCGAGCGGCAGATCTCGACCTTGAAGGTCGCGCCCCTGAACAGCCGCGTGACCGTCATGGCGCCCCAGTCGGGTGGCATCTGCGGGTTGATGAGCAGCCCGCCGAGCGAGTCCCCCTTGAGCCCGCAGAGCCCCTCCACGAAGCAGCGGTACACCCACGAGATGGTGCCCGTGTTGAACAGCTGCGATGACCGCCCGGCGGTGCGAGGGAACTCGTGCCAGGCCCCGCGGTAGTAGTTGGGGATGTAGATGGGGAGCTGACCCCTCTGCACGTAGTCGGCCTCGTCCGGGCCCGGGAGCATCTGCCGGAGGACTTTGTATGCCCGGCGAGACTCGGCACCGCCGAGGGAGTAAAGCGCGTGGACGAAGAAGATGGCCGCGTGGTTGTACACGGCCGCGTTCTCGGCCGAGCCGGGCGCCTTCTGCGTCACGCGACCCACGTCCTCGCGCATCCCTGTGTAGGCGGGGGCAAACATCTGCACGCCGTAGGGCGTCGCGAGCTGCTCGTCGATCTGATGGAGCATCTTGTTCTGCTGCTCTGGGGACGCTGCACCGCTGAGGATCGAGAACGTCTGCGGGTTGAGCCAGATGCGACCCTGCGTGTCCGACTTGATGCCGAAGGTCACGCCGTTGTCCGTGATGCCGCGGGAGAACCAGTCGCCGTCCCAGAAGTGCTTGTTGAAGGTCTTGTTCACCTCAGTCGCGCTCTTGCGGTAGTGCTCCGCCAGGCCCCTCTCGCCCTTGCGCTCGCAGACGCCGGCCCAGAGGTTGAGCGCGAAGGCGGTGGCCACCGTCAGCCACCCCGAGACCCCCTTTCCCTTGTAGCCGACCATGTTCATCGGGTCGCACCAGTCACCCTGCGCGATGTAGCTCAGGCCCCGGCGATCGCGCGCATTGTCCGAGAGGAGCCAGTCCATCGCTCGGCAGAAACGGTCAAACGCGGTGTAGGTCGCGCCGTCCTCGCTCGTCACCTTCTCGTCGAGGAGGGCGTAGTCGGCCGTCTCAGAGAGGTACGCTTCAAGGGTGACGGGCAGCCAGACGCAGTGGTCCGTGTGCGGCACCTGGTTGATGTACTTGAGCTCCGCTCCCTCGGCGAGCAAGATGCCATCCGGCATAGCGCCCGTGGATTCCTGCTGCGACAGTGCGATCAGGAAAGCCTTGCGAGCCACGCCGGGGTTGATGAAGCTCATGCCCATGTTGTCCTGTAGGTAGTTGCGAGTCTGCGGATCCGTCGTCAGGCGGTTCACGTCGCCGTGGTAGTACACCTGCCGAGCAAGCCAGTTGTTGACGAAGTTGTCAAGGTCCTTGTCCGGCGTCTCAATGTGCAGACAGCCTCGGCCCTTCTCGATGTAGGCAGCGTAGTCGCGGGCGACGTCATCGAAGGCCTTCTTGGAGAGGTAGCGCTCCTTCATCCCAACAATCTCTGAGTCGTCGTACGCCGGCCCGAAGATGAACCTGTACTCGCGCTGTGCCGATGGCTCGAGTTCCTCGCGGTACTGGACCACGGCCGTGGGGGTCTCATAGATGGCATCCCCTTTGCCCAGCTCTGGCTGTTGCAGGGCCGAGGGGGCATGAAGTCCCCCTTCACCCTCGAAAGCTCGGTGCATAGACTCCCATGACGTCGGCGTGGTCTCGCAGAGGAAGTAGGTCTTGTCCTTCAGGTACTTGTTCTTGAAGTAGTCCTGCGCCTTCTGGTAGGGCGTGACGCTGCTGCCGACGATTCCGCCCAGGTCCGACCTCCATTGGGCCGACTGGTTCATCCATGACATGTAGCCAATCGTGAAGTGCGGGTAGATGCTGACCTTTCGGGAACGACCAGACAGGTTGGTCACCTTGACGGTCCACAGCTCTGCGATGTCGTGCGTCGGCAGGACAAGGGTCATCTCGACGCGGATGCCAAGAAGCTCGGCGGTCCATCGAATGTCACTCTTCCCGGCAGAGAAGACATAGTGGTCCAATGGGGCTCGGACCGGCTCGTAGGGGGCCGAGAAGACCTGGCCCGTCTCCTCGTCCTTGATGTAGACGAAGCGGCCCGGGTGGTGGGAGTAGTAGTTTTGCTCGGGGTGCATAAAGGTCGTGGCCTCGACGTTTGGCGCATGCGAGTACTTTGCCGGTTCGGGCTGCATGAATTGCGCGGTGGCGTACCCACGGCAGGTCACCTGGATCATCATTCGCTGGTTCCAGAGGAAGCCGCCCGCGGCAGGCATCGCCGTAGGGTTGGTGAGCTCGTACCGCTCGCCATTCCCGGTCGGCTGGAGGAGCTTGGCCGCTTTCGGCTTCGCCTTGGTCTTCGACATTGCGTTTTGTGAGGAAAAGGTCGACAGGGGAAACGGGGGAGGTCGAGGGGTAGGGGCAAGGGGCAGGGCAATGCGGAGGGGACGGAAGGGAAGGCAGCGGCTCCGAAGGGCCAAGCCTGAATCGGGAAGCAAACTAAGAAAGGGGCTACAGAAAAGGGAATGCACGATCTCACTCTCCCGCGTCACCGTCAACTCTCACTCACTTAGAAGGAAGGGAAAAAGGAATAGGAAACAGAATCAACGGCTGTTCGTCCCGTTCAGCCAAATTCCATCCCGTTCTTTAAGTACACCGACATTAAACCCCGCAAGAATCGACGACGGTGAATTCAACTGCCTGACAGTTAATATGACTAAAGACTAACTCCTTTTGGTAACCAACCCCCCGCCCAGAATCCGGAGAAGCTGGGAAGACATGGGCAGGGGCAGGGACAAGGGCATGATGAAATGGCGCAGGTGAGCCAACAAAGATGATTCCGAGCGAATTCGGGAGCGGGATATTGGCTGCTTTCTCCTTGGTTTTCGTCGGCATCGTTCTTCTCAGGTTGTCCAACGCATTATCTTCGAGGCTTCTCTCGATTGCCGAAGAAGCTCCTCCATCTCGATAGTGGTTAGAGATGTAAAAATCGCGTGACACAACTGATAAAAGATGCCTGATAGAGTTAGTGGGGGTTCAGCGCACAATTGGCTGCCTCCGATCCCGCGGAAATTCGCACTGTGCCAAGGCGGCACGGACACCCCGGGCCGTGGTACCTTTCTGCCCTAGGTCTGACCTCGTGATGACCTCCGACCTGCGGATTGGCCGAACGCCTTTCTTCGTATGGCCTAGTCCCTTGGAGAAGTCCTCCCCGACGTCTCACCGCTCTTCCCGTGACCGCCGACATCGTCCCATCATTATGCCGAGGATCAGCCACCCCGGGGCGACTCTGGTGAGCAGTGCGATGCCCGAAACTCTCCAAGCGTCCAACCTCGGATGCCGAAAGGTGAATGAAATGATACCCACTCACCGACCGGTGGCGGACCGGAGTCGGTGGCTATGTGGGAACTCGACCCTCACGTTTTGGTCCCACCCAAAGCCGACGTCCTCCGTACTCGCCCCGGTCTTCGGCCGGTGAGAGCTGCGAAGCTCCTTGTGAACCCCAAAAAGGAAGGAAGAGGAGACTCTCAATGACAGAGAACAATAATTGGTGGGGCTTGGCGGAGACTGGGTATCTCAGGTGCTCCCCTCACAACCTCGATGGAAGACGTCCTGATGCTGTTTCCATTCTCAACATCGGTTGACACCATCCTACTTTCGTTCTTGCCATGTACTATAAGGTGCTCATGTGGCTCCGGGAAATTAGACATACCACGCACCTCCCTCATCCATCTCCCTGGCTCCACAGGTAGGTTAGGTGGGTAGGTAGGTACCTAGGTAGCTAGAGACACACTGAGGTGCCTCCCCGTAGTTTCCTTCTCCGGCCTCTGTGGGTCTCGACCCCTTGCATTACAGCTGAGTAACTAGGTCGGGAGGTACCGATAAACAGCTGATATCGACGCGTTTGCCAAGGATTGCGTTTTCTCATGCCAGCATATCAATCCTAGAAAGTCTAGCAAGGTTTCCAAGGCCATCTTGTAGCCGTGAGCAGCCGTGCTCCTTGGGCCCATCATGGATTCCCCAACCTAAAACCATCAACACGACTACCGCGCCCACCAGGATCCGAGCCTTGTCAACTACGTCAAGAATCTCCTCGAAATGGGCATCACCAATCGTGTCTGTGCCCCATCACTTGCGAGTCTGGCCGAGAGGGCAGCTGACACTTCTCAGTATCGCCAAGCTCTCATTGATCTTATCCTGCCGGAGTATCTTTTCAGGCCATTACGTGACGAGGACCAGCTTGCCCACGCCGAACAACCCCAACGGGTTCTTGAGCCGCCTCCTCAACAACCAACCGAGAACTCTGGAACCAGTGCATCTCATTTCCGGAACCCATACCCGGATTACCGCACCGAGCCATCTAAGCCTCGATCCAACGACTCATTTGGGACCGCCCTCAGTCCCTCTAGTGATGGCTCTCCGTGGGCTAGGATCAAGCTCGAGGACCGTGGTACAGACACTCCTGGGACGGGTCAGACCCCACTTGGAGGCCGTCAGGAGCTTCCAAAGCGCCTACTCAGCATTGACCAGGGCCGCAGGGAGGCGGCGCCAAAGAGGACGCTGGACATGGAATCTGATATGGGGTCTGAAGATCATCAGGATCATGGAGGGACACGCACACCTTCCGTCCCACCC
Organism: Pseudohalonectria lignicola; assembly: GCA_003049395.1. Classification (NCBI taxonomy): domain Eukaryota; kingdom Fungi; phylum Ascomycota; class Sordariomycetes; order Magnaporthales; family Ophioceraceae; genus Pseudohalonectria; species Pseudohalonectria lignicola. The sequence goes on from PYSP01000206.1 coordinate 17,685, forward strand.
CCGCTCCTTCCCCGCGTTGCACAGAACATACAGGGACTTCAGCGATCTGCTCGGCTACCTGGAGCCGAGAGTAGTCGACAATGAAACTTAGCAAGACTTAGTGCGGCGACACGGCGAGGTTCCGTTCCGCGCAGATATGTTTGGCCGTGGCTTTGCGGCCGCCAGGGTGGCCCTCGGACACGCCAAGACTCGGTTCACGTTGGAGGGCACCGTGAAGAGGCTAGCCCCCCAGATGGTGAGCGTGGTGGGATGCAGCCACAAGTGCAAGATAACCTACCTTCTGCACGATCCTCAGACGGAGGACGGCCGAACGGATGCGTACTGGGTCGGGTTTCTCGACTGCCAGAAGGCACGCTAGGAGAACATCAGGCCGGTGGTCGATCGGGCCAAGGGCGACTGGGAAAAGCAGAAGCAGGCGAACATCCGCGCGAAGGGAGGCATGATGGCGTTGGCTCCAGTGGGAGATATGGGCCGAGCCGTGGTCGAGGCCACGAAGACGGTGCCGGGCTGGCGAGACAGGTGGGCGACACCAGGGGGTGATAAACCCGTGAGCCAGACGGCTGCCCAGCCTTGCTCGCTGGGCCTCCAACAGTAGGGTCTACGGTGCTGATGGGCGGGGGCGCAAGCCAGGCTTAAGCGACGGCGCTAGAGGATGCAGAAGAATGGGGGTTCGGGTCTGTGTTGGGGAGGACCCTCCGGGGAATAGACCGCTTCTGTTACACCGGGTAGGAGGCAAAGAAAACAAGGGTGGTGGCATCGGAGGTTGCAAGTTCATCCGAGTGTGTATGTTTTCGTTTTGTTGTGGTTTGTGTGTTTTTTGTGTTTTTCTGTTGTGCATTTTTCATCAGAAGGATTCGATGTCCGACCCCGAACAACACGAGATCATGTACAGGGGCGGGCGCTTCAGAGGAAGCAGGAAGTTTAGCACTGTACATCTACGCCATGTTATGAATCAGCAGGGAGTTGCTTCAGGCCACCCCTGGGGTTTTAAAAAGACAGGGGGTTATCACGTAAATGTACTGTAGTTGGCGTCCGGTGCACAATGGCAGAAAAGGATACTGTAGAAAATAAAAAGAACCACCACGTTGGACTTCCTACTCACCCTGGCATTTAGTAAATTTTTCTTTTAGTGTATTTCACATACATCGTTCATTCAGAGTATCACCAAAACCAGGCGGGTATCGAACTAGAAACTGATAAACAAAAAAAATCCCATCACCTCGTCACAGGCGTCAAATACACATCCAACGGCGGCTTGTCCCAGAGGATGAAGACCTTCTGGTCCAGCCACCGGATGTCCTTGTCCACGAGCTCGATGTCAAAGTTGAACAGCAGCTTGGCCAGGATGAGCCGCATCTCGGAGTAGGCGAGGTTCTTGCCGATGCAGTTCCGCGGCCCCACGGAGAAGGGCTGCAGGGCGTCGAACTTGTCCCGCGACTCCGGGTCGGAGAACCGCTCAGGCCTGAACGACTTCGGGTCCGAGAAGTTATGGGAGTTGCTGTATGCCGCTAGCTGCCAGACTGCGACGACGCTCTGGATTGATTTCGGGGCCAAATTCCTGTTAGTAGGGGAGACCGAACGGGGGCTGGGCTAGACTCGGTTGGAGGATGGGGATTTGAGAAGAAGGAGAGAGAGAGAGGCCGGCGATATATATTAAAAAGAATGCCACTGATTGTTGGGGCTTACCTTCTCGGGGACGAACGTCCCGGCAATATTGGCCCCTCCCTTGGGCACCGTCCTGGGCATCCCGATCGCGACGGGCGGGTAGCGCCTCATGCCCTCGTCCAGGCAGGCGAGCATGTAGCTCAGCCTCCCGACCGAGGTGAGGGTGATTTCCGAGTCACTCCCGAACGAGCCGCGGACCTCGCGTGTCAGCCTCTCCAGCTTGTCCCGGTTGGACAGCAGGAGGAATGTCACGCCCGCGAGCTGCGTCGCCGTCGTCTCGGAGCCCGCGATGATGAGCGTGCTCGCGTTGACTCGGATCCGGTCCTTCTCCATGTTCTTGACCTTGAGCAGGCCCTCGATCAGGTCCGGCCGCTCCATGTTGAGCGACATGCGCCGCCTGAGCTTCTCGTCCGTGCGCCGGAAGTGCTCCTCGCGGGCCCTGGCCAGGCCCAGGGTGAGGATGAGGCGGAGGACGCGCTCGAGCCCGATGAACTTCAGGGCCTGCATGGCACCGAAGGCCTTGACCGTGTTCGCGATCGTCTTGACCCAGGGGTTGTACTCTGTATTTTCTAGGCAGCCGAACGGCTCCCCGAAGGCGAGGTCGCCGATGATATCGAAGGTTGTCCAGTTGTACCATGTCTTGATGTCGATGGCACGCCTCCGCTTGGCGACCGGGGCCTTCTTCTCGACGTCGCTGTCGCTGTATCCATGGTCCGACGGCGCGTCCTCGACGCACTTCTCCCTGAGCCGCCTGATGAGCAGGTCGACGTAGCTGCCGATGATGGGCTCCTGCTGCCTCATGGAGCGGTCGCTGAAGCCGTGGGAGAGATGCCTCCGCAGAACCGCGTGGTTCTCTCGTGTTTCGTTGATGATGGAGCGGGGCATGCCCTTGCTATAGTAGAAGACATCATTCTTGGGCATCTCCTCGGTGCCGGAGAGGGATCCCGTCCGGTGGCCGTATATATCCTTCCAAGCATCCGCGTCAATGAAGGACAGGGAGTCGGGAGCGACCCGCACGATAGGCCCGTACTTTTCGTGCATATCGCAGACGTCTAACGCGAGCGTGCCCCGGAACAGGCGGTAGCAGTACGCTACATAGTTGACCTTGTGCCAGAACGGACCTGGGAACTTCCGCAGCGGGTGGAAGAAGAGGTTGTAGATTATGCTGCCCGGGATGTACAAGGCGAACTATGATGGGTAGAGAAGCCATTGAGTTAGTATATCTCTAGGCCTATGTCCTAATCGCTACTTTGAGCGATTAAAAGCTCAGATACTGTGCAGAGCCGTTGCGAGGTGGGAATGGCTGCTGGGAGGAGAACATACGATGCCTAAGGCAAGCTTCACAATGCTGAACACATGAAGGTCGAGGCTGATGGGGGCCATCTTGTCGTTTTCCGGTACAGTGAGAAGTGATCCCAGTGAGCTAGATAGCGACAGAAGGCGAAAAAGAAGTAATGGAAAGCAGGCGAAGGACTCTAGGTAGGTAGGTAGTTATCTACCGGGTTGCGGACTCCCTGACGGGCCCGCCGCCCGCCCGCCAAACCCCCCATTTGAAGTGAGGCAAAGCTACTACGCAGGGGGATTTCAGATCGGTCGGACTTGACAACTCTTGGAGTGTGAAGGGGCCGGTACTCCGTACCTTGAGCCTGGTCCCGAACCCGACACTAGGTTTTGTGAGGGGAGATGTAGACGTAGAAGTCGCGTGTCATGCAAAGCCAAGTGTCGTATTCAGTGCAGATCAAGCACTAAGTGGAGTAGACGGGTAAAGCGGTTGGGAGGGCGTGGAGGGGCGGCAGTGATCCCCGCTGCCCTCTGGATTCCTGCTTGGGCTGGTTACCTACCTACACGAGAGTCGAGCCTGGTGTGCCATTTACCATCACGCTCTGAACTGTAAGGTATTTCTCATTATTTCCGGTCGATTACGATCCCAGCTCCTGTGATGACGTTGTCTCCCTGTGTGTCCCGAGAGGCGAAGGCGTTTGAATACTGGGCGCTGCAGGCGCGGCGCCTGCCAAGGAGTCAGCACAGAGTCATGCAGGCCTGGCAATTGCCGGATGGTGGGTGGGCCGTCGTGTTAGTGTCACAGTGCCCTAGCACAGCTCCCTAAACACTGATCTACCGCCTCCATACTCTAAGCGTAGAAGTGTGAAAGTAGTAGAGGCAAGGACAATTGTTATTCTCACATGGGCTCTCGTATTGATTGGACTACGATGCAAATCATGTGGCAATACCAAAACGACTCTCTACCCCTCCTTCACGTTGCGTTGCTGCATTGTTCACCGACCCACAAGGTTGGTGGCAACGATCGGGGGGCCGAATATGGACCCGAATCCCAACGGAAGAACCGTGTAGTATTTGCAGTGTTTATTGCTCGACTTTGGCGAGGGCCTATGGGTAGAGAAGGACCAAACGAGGCGGTCGGCGGATAACTTCGGCCGTCAATGGATCGGCTGCATGATACGCCTACAATTTCTGTCCAGTCCCGTTTCTGCCGACAATAATGACACCAATCCCGGACCTAAGCCCTGTCTTCTCAATTACAGGGTCGCGCGATTAGAGCACTGAGGGTCGAGAACGATATGCTGGCGAGTGGGATGATAGGATGAACTGTCTTGACCGCAACGCCGTCTTGGGATTGGAGACCTGGCCACTACTGACGGATGATGACCCCGAGGCGCGGAAGGGGATGTGGACGAGGATGCGGACGGGACGGCGAAGATATCCGCCCGTTTGCTATCTCGACCCGTCCATCCCCAAACCTAGCACCCCCACCGCTCTTTGGTGTGACCCCCCCTTCATTGCCCCGCGAACTGCCTCCCATTCCGCGTCTCCAAGACCTCCCAGCCATCTTTGTCGACGTCGCTATGCTTCCGGCCATGCAGCAGCAGCTGCCCCTGCCCGCCGCCCACGATCGTGGCGGCGGGGTCGTCCATGGCGAGCAGGGCCGCGGCGGGGTCGACCTCCGGGCTGCCGCCGTCGTTGACGTGGTGGCGGCACGCCTCCTCGTACGCCCTGCGGCACGCCCCCAGCATGTCCGTGTACCTCCGCGTCTCCGCGATGGAGGGCACGCGTCCCCCCTCCACGTCGTACCGGTCGTTGTTGAGCCTGGCCGCCTTGAGGGTGGCGGACATGACGACCCTGTCGAGCTGCTGGAAGGTGTCCTGGAACTGCTGGCGGTTGGCGGCGACGAGCTCCCTGCCCCGGCTGCTGCTCGTCGACGACGGGCCGGCCTCTGGTATGCCGGCCTCGTTGACGTGCTCCACGTACATGCCCGACATGAGGTGGGCCGTCCTGAGGCGGTCGGTCAGGATCCTGAGGTCCGCGGGCTCGCATTCCCCGTCCCAGTGCTGGTCGATGGTGTCCATCCATCGCTGGAGGATCCTCATCCCGGACTCCATCTTCTTGGTGAGGGCCTTGGAGTCCGTCGGGATGCCGCTCATCGCCCATTCCTGCAACTCCCTGTCCGGCCCGGCGAAGACGCGTTGCGTCCAAAGAACGAGTCCATGGTTGTCGCCCTGCTCAGTGTTGAGGACCTCTGTCAGTGTTCAGGACCGCTTGCCCGAGTTCGCCCTGCGCCATGATCGAGGACCGGTTGAGACCGAGGCCTTACTCCGGAAGATCTTGAGCTTGACATTGTTCGACGCGCTTAAGCCAAAAGGGTATCAAGAGGGAGAATTTCTGGACTCTGGACAAGCACAGCCACGAGAAGCGGTGAGTGAGTTGCTGCATCTCAAGAAAGTTGTCCAGCAGTTCCAGGAGAGCGGAAGTTTTTTGTCTAGGCAGGCACCCACTGAGAAATTCCTGAATGGCCGCCACTGTGACGTTCAGACCCCAAGATCTGCCTAAGGGTGGTAGCACGTCGACGAGTCATGTCTTAAGACTTAGTGACGGAAATGGTAAAGAAATTCACCAGGCATGAAAACAGTCCGGAATATTTCCTTGTGAAATTGGTCCTCATCGGGCGCCAGGCTGTCATGCGCTTGAGAGCTGAGAGTCCTGATTGCCTGATGTGCATGATTGCCTGGACACGTACATCGCCTCCTTGCCGTCTGGCCGATGATAGTTGCCGTTGGGCTTCCTCTTGGGCTGGGGGTATCACCAATCTGCAAGAGCCCGAAACACTTATCCGGACCATCGAGGCATCACCCATTGCACCAACCCAACCAACACCAGAGTATTTATGATGCAATACCCACGTATCGGATTAGGTAGAGAGTTCTTGGGCAGCCTTGCGGCTACCTGCGTTGTTTGCCTATAGGAGTCCGCTCCGCTCCGTTCTCGTTTTGAGAGGACTGGAGCTTTGTGCTTAGCCTCTCATTCAAGTGTTTCCAACGGCCCAACCCATCACCCAGGTGTGAGCCAACAAAAAAATTCAGGGACAGGTTCGTAGATAATATTAGCATATTCATTAACTGGTACCCATCATGCTATAATCAACACCACGATGCCGCTTTTAACTCCGTCCTTGCCCGATCTAACACCAGCAAGGCGTGACACAATGCAGACCCAATAATTGCAAAGTACGTACATGTATGTAAAGACCGACTCCGGTAGGGTATCGCCTGTGTATATGTGCCCCATCTCCCAGCTCAAGAAGAAGAGACAATCACCTCTCGACACCTCTGCACCCTCATCCATCCCATCTTCTTACCCCTCTTTCAACCCGCCCTAATCAGCTAGCTACTCATCTCGGCTCGGTCTTTGCTCGTCTCCTTCGTCAGCGTCGGCATCTCATGCAACATGCTCGCCTCCCCCGGCCGCGTCGGCATCTCATAAATGACGGGCGGGCTCTCGAGCTCGGCCTTCTGCTCGTCGTAGTAGGACATGATCCCCTGGGCCTGGAAGCAGCTCGAGCGCGTGGCCGTCCCCGGGCTGGGGGAGGAGAACCCGACCGAGCCCGAGGTGACGGACGAGACGTAGTCCCCGATCGACGACGCCGGGGGCAGCTCGTACATAGCGCCGTCCGGCGCGGCCGCGGACTTGCCGTTCTGGGAGTTGTACGCCCCGGCATGCTCGCCGCCGTAGCCATAGGACGGGCCGCCGCTCGGCGTGCTGCCCTCGAGCTCCTCGCGGTGCTGCTCCGCCATGGGCTGTGTGGCCGCGCGCGACTCGCGGCGCCTCTTGATGAACATCCAGACGCCCAGGCCGAGGATCAGCAGGCCTATCACCACGACGCTGACCGCTACCCCCGCCGTCGCGGCCGTGGTCAGCCCCGCCGGCGGCTGCGACGACTGGTCCGCCGGTGGCGGGGTCGCGGTGTCAGTGGGCCCGGCCGTGTTGTTTGCCTCCGTCGTCGGCCTGTCCGTGGCCTGCCAGTTGATCTGGATAAGGGGCGCCCACAGCGTCACCTGCGAGAGCGCGGTGCTCGTCGTCAGCGTGCCCGTCGCCGTGGTGCCTGACGTCGCCGTCGTGGTGACCCTGACGGTCGCGGGCAGCGCGAGGGTGCCGAAGGAGAAGCGGGACTGCGAGAGGCACTGCGCCGTGGGGAAGGAGTCGCCCGGGGTGGCCACCTTGATGCAGGTCTGCCACAGCTTGGGGGACGTCTTTGGCGCATCCGGGTCTTGCACTAAGGTGCACTTGTATCCTCTGTTATTGTTGGGAAAATTAGATTTCACTTAGTTAGCCAACCGGGACGACGTTCCGAAATCCCTCACCTCGGTGGCAGAAGGGAGCCAACCGCCAGTTTTGAACCTCTACTCACATTGGACAACACCCAGCAGCCGTCTCGGATTTCGTTAGGAGGAACTGGAAGGCGAAAGATAATGTCCGGGTGTCTGCGTCGTGGGACATTGAGCACGCCGTCGTCATCCCCATGGGGCAGACCACTCCCGGTGAGTAGAATCCCCATCCCTTGAACTGCGCAGGCGTCGGCAGGTTATCGACGCCGATCCCATTCCTCTGAGGCCAGCAGTCCGGGTCGTCCTGGAGGCCCATCCCGCCAACATGCCAGGTATTTGTCCCGCATGCCTGGCCCCGGAAGCCCGGGCAGCTTGAACAGTCCTGCACCACCTGGTCGCATTTCGTCGGGGCGGCAAATGGTGTTGTTAGGGATCCCAGTACTGAGCGCGTTGGGCCCGGCGCCGAGGTTGTCGACGCCATGATGGCGTCGTTCTGGCTGTCGAGCCTCTTTTCTCCCTAAATATTTTTATACCTCCTGCTTCGAAGCAGCCAAGTCGGACTCTATAGTGATCAGCGAGGTCGGAGTGATCCTCTCTATTACTATACAGATTTGATTTGCTCAACGAGACACAACAGACGGGCGAGAATCAATCAGAGATCTCCAGCACAAGACGGGTGTGGGAGCAGTGGAAGCAGTTGGAGGAGAAGCCCCGGGCCCCCCATGTTCTCACGTGGTACTCATGGAGAGAATGTCAGACGGGGCACCACTTGGTCGCCTGGACCCCTCCAACCGCAAAGCAGAAGGAGGCAGCGATTTAGCAAGAAATAAAGTCCAACACGCAGGTCAGTAACGCCGACCCCCCCAATCAAAGCCTCCCTGCTATCAGGCTATCAGGTTATCAGCCCACCCGCGAGCTATTTGCGGCCAACGCCAAATGCTGACGGACCGAACTGACTGATGATGGGTGCGTAAGATGGATGGAGGGGCCGTCACCAACGACACTGGGGGAAACGGTGGTGAGGATGCAGTGTTAGTCTCTTGGAAGACTTTGGACGGCTCACTCAGCCACTTAGATCTTTATGTTCGGTTTGAGGGACAGCCAACACCACGGTGCGTGATTTAGCCGAGAAACCCATATTGCAACCCAGTCCCACCCCTCAAGCCCCTCTATTCGTTGCTGTGCTCCTGGTGCAGTACGTTATCCTGCGATGCAACCTCAGAAGCGACTTGGTGTGAACCATTTGCGTTAGTGTCCTCGATGGTCCTGGGCCTCCTGGATCCAGAAAGACGATAGCCCGCTGCGAGTGTCGTGGGTCTGCTTCTTATTCAGCCACAACTGGCCAAAGGATTTATTTCTCTTACCCCTGCGCATCGAGCGGAGAGTCTTCGAGGTGTCGAGTACGGATTCCGTGCATACTACGTAGCACCTATTCTTTTGGGGGCTGCAGAACATATCCATGCTATGCCATTGACAATTTGCAAATCATATCTTCAATCCCTGCGCCGTCTGCTGGGGCTGGTCGGTTGGGGGCCGTTCTGTGGTCCCAGTGCCCTTTTGTGGGCTCCAACCGCCGAGCTGTCAGCCGACTGACCCATGCAAGTCGGCAGCCCGGGCTTTTAACAAAAGAGAAGAAATACCACAGGCACATACATACGAGCCACGAACCATCAACCTAACAGTGCCTCGTTCTTCGGCCGGTCCGGGTGAATGGGTCACTGGACTCAACTCTCAGCCTTGCACTACTAATCTTTCTCAGATCGAGGCCCACAATCGGTGGTTGCCAGGGAGGATTCGCAAGCAGAACCATGTGAAGAAGAGGAAAAGCGGACGGGAATAATTGAAGGGGGGAAACGGAAGAACACCCGTATATACCATGAAATGACTGACAACATGGGGCCTTGCGGGCCGGGGGTTGTCTGCGTTGAGAGATCATGAACTTGAAGGCGCTAGGGGGTGTTCCCTTCGGTATTTCGACGTCTCCACGGTATCTGGCTGAACAACACAAAGAGAAAGAAAGCAAAGTTACGGCAACATCGGGAACCAGGATCAGCGCCGCATAGAGGCTGGTCCGTTGCCTACGTCGGGGCATCCCATCCTCAAGGCAGTCGATGCGCACACAGCGGCTTCCTTATAACCTCCCTCCACCACTCATACCTTCTCGGCATGTACAACCTCGGCATCGCTGCACTTTGAATCCTGCTTGATCGCAGCGGCGCTCATGTGTCTTCCCATGCAGACGTACTTGCGGAACTTCCTCGCAGGGAGGCGGGCTTCGAACTAAACACCAGCGGCCGAGAGGTGTGAGCAAGGTGCCCTCTTGCCGTCAAGTCTGTGGTGGTTGGGAATGATGGGCGCGCGCAATACACTCGTCCCAAGGAGAAGGGATCGGGGCCGTACTTACCATCTCGTCGATCTCCTCCAGCGTCCGGCCCTTGACCTCGGGGAGGAAAAAGTACACCCAGGCCCTGCAGCAAAGAAGGAACCCGACGCGGCACATCAGCGACCGTCGACCAAGAGTTTTGCAAGGGAGGAGGGAGGCAGAGGATGCGAAAGCCGGGGGGAGGGGTGGCTGTTTCAACTCACGCGGCGATCCAGCAGGACGGGGTCCAGATGTACCCGTACTTCGGACCCCAGTCGAGGGCCTCCGGGTTGATGAAGTAGGGGGCGGTGAAGGTCGAGAGCCAGGCGAGGAAGAAGCCCGTCGCGGTCGCCACGCCGAAGGTGTAAGACCGGAGGCGCTGGGACGGCAGCTCGCCTCCCGAGACCCAGGCGTAGGTCGCCACCATGCCCTATCGAGGCATCGGCCGACTTTGTTAGCAGTTTTGGGTTTTCCCAAGTCACCCCAGGAGAGGAGGGAAAAAAAGAAAAAGAAACCCTGGCAGCAGGAGACAGGGGGGAATGGGTTCGGAGAGGGATGAACGCACATTGTAAGCAACAATGTAGAGCACCGACAGCCCGACGATGGCCTGCCCCGTCGGTATCGTCTTGGGCGAGACGGTGTAGGCGACGGCGGTGAAGAGCTGGGCGAGGCCGCAGATGATGAGTCCCACGGTGAGGAAGACGCGCCTGCGCCCGAACTTGGTGATGAGGAAGGTGTTGCCAATGATGGCGGCCACGCCCACGCCGATCAGGATGCACGAGTTCTCGAATGGCCGGCCGATGTGCGCCATCTCGAAGAAGTAGGTGCCGTAGGCTTTGTTGGGGTTCCTGTCTTGTCAGCGTGGCTGCATCCAGAGGGAGCGAGGTAGGTATGGCAGGTATGTGTATCGGCAGCCAAGCAGTTTGCCAGGGAGGGAAGGAGGCAGATCGGCAAGTGCCGTTTTCTGACTGACCAATCATGAACATGGCACCGGAAGCCCCCTGGCTGGATAGGGCTAGCACCGCCAGGATCGTCCGTCGGCGGTCGATCGGGTTGGTGAGCATGTCCCTGACGCTAGTGTGCTGAGCTATTTCGGCCTCGTTGTCGATGGCGTCCTTGATGTCCTGGATCTCCTTGTCGACGCGGAATTCGCCGTACGGTCGGAGCCAGAGGAGTGCCTTCTTCGCCTCGGCGACCTTGTCGTGCTGCATGAGCCAGCGGGGGGACTCCGGGATGAAGAAGAGCCCGACGGACATTACGACGGGGATGATGTAGATCAGGCCGAGCGGGATCAGGTACGATTCGCGCCCGGGCATCTTGGCCGTGAAGTTGTCCACCACGGTACCGACGAGGGAGCCCACCGAGGTCCAGATTTGGAAGGCCGAGATCATCAGACCTCGGTAGCGTGCCGTGACGGTTTCCTGGGTGGGGGGCGGACGACGTGAACAGGTTAGCAGGACAGCAAGCAGCAGTGGCCAGCAAGGGTGAAGGAAGGCGAACCTCACCTGAATGTACAGCTGCGCAAAGGTCATAAACAGCCCGTTCGCAAGACCAAGCAGCAGCCTGCCGACGTACAGGCCGTTGATGTCCGTGCTCACCATCATGATCACGTTCGACACGCAGCACAGGGCGCTGGCCACCCAGACTGTCTGCCTCCTGGACAGGTACGAAGCGATAGGGCCGGCGAAGCCGGAGCTGACGAAGGCGCCTAGGGTCATTAGGGACGAGATCAGCTGCTGGCGCTCGGGCGAGATGTTCCACCCGAGCGGCAGCTGGGGGGCTGGGTGACCGAAGACGCTCAGGAACCCGATCATGGCCTGCAGCCCACCGATGAGGCCGAAGTCGAGGCCGTACTGGAACGGGCACATCGACATCAGCGTGCAGGCCGCCAGGCATTTCCAGTGGTCCTTTAGGCTCTCTTTGGCCTGCACCTCCTCAGTCGTCGTAGCCACCTCATGGGGAGGCGGCGACTTGGTGGTCGGCGAGTCCTGGCTTGGGGGTCCCATTGTTGCGCGAAGACTTGGGTAAGCGCAGAGGTAAAGGGATGGCGAGGATGCTAACAGTCCTAAGCTCGACGTCTGAACACCGTGACAATCTCTGTTGTTCAAAGTATAAAATGTCAACCTCGAGTTAGATTGCTAAATTCGGTGATGCTTCAAGCAGGCGGTAATCTATTCTCTCCCCTCTTTGGCCCGACATCCATCCCGCCGTTTGATCTTACTTCATATCACCTACATATAAGAAAATCGGCGGCGAGACCGCCCTGAACGGCGACAACCCCCCGCCGGAAGGCAACCCCCCTCTCGCCGTTACCCCTTTCGAGGTGTTGCTTCATCCGTAGCCGTGCGCTCGTGACCAGTCTGCCCCCAACCTGTTTAGCAACCAGCAACCAGCAACCACATCTCGGAGGCATCAAAAGAAACCCCAACCCGGTTGTGTGTCCGTGATTGGAGAACTCGAAATCTCGGATTCGTGGTTCTGGTTCTGTTCGACCTTCTTCCCCTCCTTCCGGACCAGACGGCAACGCCGGTAGGCGGTAGATAGAAGATAGATTGCCATGCATTCAGACTGCTCAATATCGCGGACCAGTAGACCGTCAGTGTTCGGCCGTCGCCCGGCATCCCGCCCATTTATCTGTGCATGTGCCGAGAGATTTCCCAAATACCATACCCTTGTCGCGCTGCAACCCCCGCATCTCCAGGAGGGGGGTGCCACCGCTAAGAGCCCTGGAGGGACCCCAAAAGAGCCAGCCAGGCGCTTAAACCTCGGGAGGACTTCGACCATGCAGATGTATCCAGTCAAGCAAGTCAGGCCAGTCGATGAAAGCGTCGGAGAGATTATTGATGGATGATAAAGCCCGGGTGCATATACGTGGGGTAGCAGGATGTGGAGAGAAAACAGCTTCGTACCAAGGCAACAACGATTAGAGGAGCTGTGGCCTGTGCTGGACTGCAGTTGTCTCAACTGACAAGTCCAGGTCATGGAGTAGGGCTGCTGGTTCATTAGTGGGTCTCCCCACAGGGTGGAAATCACTGTTCCTAACTGCTCCAGGCGGCATGGCGAAGGGGGTCTGCTGAACAGTCGAGCGAGCCCAGCGCCTTCAGCGGTTGGCAGCTAACTCTCAGATTATGTGACTGGAATATTCGATGTCGAACCTCAGTGGTGACTGCGATGCATTCTTATCCTCCAGTTCCAGCCTTTCCAATTTTCGGCTAAATAGAGCCGAGTGCGATTTCGTGGGCTGCTCCATCGAAGCCCGATGGCCGAGCTTGTGAGTCCAAGTGTGAGTGCGAGATCGGGGATAGCATCACCGATTTTTAACAAATGTCCTACCGGCCTTCACTACATGTGAGAGGTGGCTTTTTATACCTTTTATCTTACAGACCTACGATACATTCATCCTTGAGCAGTCTTCCGGGCAAAATCCTCACACTATTAGATCGAAACCGGAGAGACAGGTCGACGCACCTACCTGGCCTGTGAAGTTGTTTACCGGCCCTTGGAAAAGGAAATACTCGCTGTCCAATTTTATTGCAGCTAACGATAAAACTCATCACACTGGAATTCGAGACGTGACCTAGCCTAGCAGGGTTCCACGACGACAGCTACCTATCTACCGCCTACTATCCTCTCAACGTCTCAGCCAGATTCCCGACACAACCCTAAACACCACGACAATGCTGAGTGGCACATTAGGCGACCAGTTCTCGCTGGTCAAGCTCCAGCAAGTGATAGCAGATGTCGGAGTCGGAAATGCCATACTCGCCCTCCTCACACTGGCCGTCACGGCGGTGGCGGTCGACTACTCGCACATGCTCTACCTGCGCTCGCGCATGCCACCGGGCCCGTTCCCCTGGCCCATAGTGGGCAACACCTTCTCCCTCCCGGACCGTAAGCCGTGGATCTACTTCGAGGAGCTGTCCAAGAGGTACGACGCTCCGCTGGTCACGGTCTGGATCGGGCGCAACCCGACCCTCTGGATCAACGACGCCTGGTGCGCCCACGAGATCCTAGAGAAGAAGGCGCAGCTCTACTCGTCCCGCCCGCGCATGGTGGTCTTCGGAGAGCTAGGCACGGGCCAGTCGAACCTGGTGACGATGCGGACCAGGACGGCGGCCGAGCGGGAGCACTGGCGCGTCCACCGGAAGCTGATGCACCTGGGCGTGGGCACGCAGACCGTGAGAAAGTACAGGGGCGTGCAGAACGCGGAGAGCAAGGTCGTGGCCCGCGACTTCCTGTCCGACCCGGCCGCCTACGTCAAGCACCTGGAGCGCTACGCCACCAGCGTGGTGTCCATCCTCGCGTTCGGCCGGAGGGTGGCCAGCTACAACGACCCCATCATCACCGAGGTCATCGCGCTCATGCAACTCGCCGCGGACCTCAACGTGCCGGGGAAGACCTTCCCCATGCTAATGGAGACGTTTCCGAGTGAGATCACCTCCCTACTTGCCCCGCATTCCGTCGAGGATTTTTTACCTCCAAGAACCCCCCTCCCTTGACACATTAGACTAACTGGGAAGACCTCCTTCCACTGCAGTCCTCGCCAAGTTCCCTCGCTGGGTCCCCTGGATGAAAGGGCTCGGCAACCGTGGCCAGAAGGGCGGGCACTACTTCTTCTACTCGCTCGCGCAGGAGGCGCTCGAGCAGCAGGCGGCCAAGTCGGACGAGGACCTCGCGCACATCCCCACCCCATACGTCAAGACGCTCTTCGACGAGAACTCCAAGCACGACCTCCCGACGGAGGAGCTCTCCAGCCTGACGGGCAACCTCTTTGGCGCCGGCTCCGACACCTCGTCCAGCACGCTCGTCACCTTCGTCCTGGCCTGCTGCGCCTTCCCCACACCGATGGAGAGGGCCCAGGCGGAGCTGGACCGAGTGGTGGGCGCCCACAGGTCCCCTGGGTGGGACGACCAGCCGAACCTCCCCTACGTCAACGCCTTCGTCAAGGAGGTGCTCCGCTGGCGGTCCGTCGCCATCATCGGCGGGCAGCCGCACTCGCCCACGGCGGACGACTCGTACCGTGGCTGGCACATCCCCGCCAACAGCTGGGTGCAGGGCAACGTCTGGGCCATCCACCACCACGAGCGCGAGTTCCCGGACCCGGACCGGTTCGAGCCGGAGCGCTTCATCGAGGGTTCCGCCTGGCGCAGGCCCTTCCCCGGGGACAGGGGCTACATGACCTTCGGCTGGGGCAGGCGCGTCTGCAGCGGGCAGGCGCTGGCCGAGCAGGGGGTCTGGATCACGGTCGCGAGGCTGCTCTGGGCCTTCGACATACGCAAGGCGAAAGACCCGCGCACGGGCGAGGAGGTCCCCGTCGACATCTTCGCCTTCACCAACGGGCTCAACATGCGGCCCCAGCCGTTCCGGTGCGACATCAGGCCCCGCTCCGAGGCCATCCGGCAGACCATCGTGCGGGAGGCGGAGGAGGCGCTCGTGGAGCTGGCGCCGCTGGAGGGGGAGAGCAGGTACAGGATGAGCACTTTTTACCAGCAGAAGAAGAAGGAGAGTGGAAGTATGCCTGTCATTGGGGACAACGGTGAGGTCAAGGTTGTTAGTGTGAAGTGAATGTAGTGCGGGCGATAAATTTTTTGGGCTGACCTTAATTAGTGCAAGGGGTGCGTTGGCAGGCTAATGGTGACCCTTGAAGGTTTGATTTTCGCGAGGGGTTGATGTTAGGGAAAGATGCAGCGTAACATATCGGCATGCATGGACTGGAAGACAATGTGGCAGATTAAGTTACAATAGAGTAATGAATAACTGATAGTGTATTCTTTGCATCTTTACATCTTTGAATCCCTGCGTCAGTGCATCTTCGGTTATTCTTTCAGTTCTACCTTCTCATCACTGACCTCTTTTTGCGCTAATCTTATATCCGCCGAGCTTTCCGTTATTGTCAATACTGATCTTGTCCGACAGCCGTTAGCAGCAGCTGGTCCATCATTCCACAAGCCGATTCACGGTGAGAAAGACTCTGAGCAATTGGCCGGCAAACAAATCCGATTTCTACACACACATCAGAAATTCTAGTCTACAAACTGTCTACCTACACATCACGACTTTGACCCTGAAGATATACCCAGCATCTTCTCACTCTCCTCCCAAAGTCTCCTAGCAGCGCTCTTATCCTTGGCATGCGCAACGGCCAGGTCGTCCCTGAGCTGGCAGTCGGCCAGGTAGCCGACCGCCTCGCCGCCGACGTCGACCCGGGAGAGGGCCGGGTCGAAGGCGGCCACGAGCGTGGTGGATGCGCCGGCGTCCTGGGTCTTCCACAGGTGCCGGGGCGCCGTCTTGAGCATGTCGTGCTTGCCGACCTCGTCCAGGGTCCGGCTCAGCTCCGTCTCGATGGAGCCCGGGTGCACCGAGAAGGCCAGGATGCCGTGCTCCCTCCAGAAGCGCCGGGACAGCTCCGTCGCGTGCAGCACGTTGGCGCACTTGCTCTGCCCGTAGGCGACGAAGCCCGGAAACTTGTCCTCGCCCTCGCCCATCTGGCGCAGCAGGAACTCGGGCGCCTTCTTGCTCGGCAGCTCCTCCTCCGGGAGGGACTCGTCGAAGAGCGGCTTCTCGAAGGCGTAGTCTGAGAAGCGGATCGGGGACAGCCGGTGGCCGTGGCTGCTCAGGTTGATGACCCTCGTCGCGCCCCTGGTGCTCCCCGGCCTGGAGCTCGCCGTCTGCAGCAGGGGCAGCAGGAGGGTGGTGAAGAGGAAGGGGCCTAGGTGGTTCACGAAGAGCTGCTTGTCCAGGGCCGTGCCGTCCGGGGCGACGATGGGGTCCCGCGCCGTGTGGGAGACGCCCGCGTTGTTGATGAGGACGTCGATGCTGTCCGTCACCGAGCGGATCTTGTCCGCTGCGGCCCTCACCGAGTCCACGGAGCTTAGGTCCAGGACCACGGCCTCGACGGCCACGGCGGGGAACATCTTCTTGATGTCCGAGACTACCCCGTCGAGCTTCGAAGCGGTCCGGGACGCCAGGATCAGCTTGCCCGGCCCCTGAGCCGCGATGGCCAAGGCCGTGGTGGCGCCGATACCGGCTGGGGAGACCCCCGTGATAAGGACTACATGATTGCTCTTGTCAGCGTCAAGTCGCCATGTCATATGCCATTATTGGCTGTGAAATATATGTGAGGAAACTGAAAGGCAGCGACGGAGGATCCCTCTGCCCCTCTCTGCCTACCAGTCTTGCCGCTGATCTCCTTATTGAAGGCTTGGGCAACCTCAGTGCCAGTGGTGTGCATATCCCATTCTGGGTGTGACGCCATGATGAATTCAGAAAGAAGACGTGTAATTGGCCAATCGTAGTCACTAATAAGACGGTGGAATTCTGCTCCCAATTAGCTCTTGGGTCGAATGGCAGTTTCAGGAAGTGGTCTCCTGTGGCTGTGATAGGCTTGAGGGACTCGAAATGTTGTATAATTCGGATGTTGGGTTGTAAACCTCCCACCGCACAATAGAGACGTCCACCTCCATCTGATTGACCTCGAACGATCGAGCACTACATACATATGAACCGTGGATATCGCCATCATCTCATGTCTTCCAATTAGGGGTGGCCTGACGGGCTAAGACAGGCCAGGTGGGACCGGGGCCTGGGCTATGATTGGTGAAAGAGTGCTACCTCGTGAAAATGGAAACGCCCACTACTGCGTACGCACTACGTAAAGGGTCGACTCGGGGGAATGGCTCCGAGGGCTTTGTAGGCAAATGCAACAGCTGCCATCTGACTGGATACCTATCCCGTGGTTAAGCCGTGCCGTGCGGGTGCTGCGGACTTGCTCTCGTAGAATGCCTCGGATGCGGGGTTTGTCAACAACAATCGATTGACTGGTCCGATGATGGCCGTTTGGGGTTTGTTCGGCGCAATTGGGCCTCATCCTTCTCCAACTTGTTTAGTCTGGGGGTAAGCTAGTTTATGGTCTTCTTATCCGGCAAATGCAAGCAGATGCATGCAGATAGACCTGTCGGCTTGGCGGACCGGGCTTAAGTTATCACATTTGCGCGGAAGGGTCGGAGGGGTCGTTGACTTCATAGTTCATATCAATCATGATGTGGGGGCGCAGGGAGGAGCACTGCTTGCCTCGTAGAAGCAGATCTTACCCCTCCTCCATAACTTTGGCTTGGATGTATCCTACTGCAACCAGCAGCTCTCAAAGCCACACTGAACCTCTCGATATATCGAAATCATGACGACGCCCACCAAGCCCAAGACCGGCATCAAGGTGATCGTCGTCGGCGCCGGCTTCGGCGGGCTGACAGCGGCGATCGAGTGCCACCGCCAGGGCCACACGGTCGAGATATACGAGAACTTCCCGGAGCTCAAGACGCTGGGGGACATCATCTCGTTCGGCCAGAATGCGGGCCGCATTTTCTACCGCTGGGGCTCCTACCCGGGCGAGATCACGGACCGGCTGCGGAAGCTGAGCATCAACCTGCAGTCCTACGGCTTCCGGATCCACAAGTACGACACGGGCGAGGTCGTCTACCACCAGAAGACCCCCGATCCCATCCCAGACGCGCCCGTATTCAACGGCCACAGGGGGGAGCTGCACCAGGTCATTTTTGACTACGCGCGGGATGAACTGAAGATCCCGATACATTTGGACCAGCTCGTGGAGGAGTACGTGGAAGACGACGAGAAGGCGGGCATTGTGCTCAAAACGGGCGAGAAGGTATGCACTCTTATTTGCATGGCTTTTCCCTTGGCAAAGAAGAAGAGAAAAAAACCATCCAGCTTACAAACCCCTCCAAACACAATACAATCAAATTTTAGGTCTACGGCGATGTTGTGATTGGCGCCGATGGCGTCCGCTCCAAGGCACGCGAGCTCGTCCTAGGCTACGTGGACAAGCCCAAGAGCAGCGGCTACGCCGTCTGGCGGGCCTGGTTCCCCAACACGGACATGATCAAGGACGCGCGGACCAAGGAGTTCTGCGAGAACGGCGACACCTTCAACGGCTGGATCGGCCCGGACGTGCACTTCCTCTTCTCCACCATCAAGGGCGGCTCCGACTGCTGCTGGGTTCTGACCCACCGGGACGAGCACGACATCGACGAGTCCTGGTCCTTCCCGGGCAACCTGGACGAGGTCAAGGAGGTGCTCAAGGGCTGGGACCCAATCTGCACCGCCATCGTGGAGAAGACGCCCTCGCTCGTCGACTGGAAGCTCGTGTACCGCGACCCGCTCCCGCGCTGGATCAGCGACAAGGGCCGCATCGCCCTGCTGGGGGACTCGGCCCACCCGTTCCTGCCCACCTCGGCCCAGGGCGCCACCCAGGCCATGGAAGACGGCGTCAACATCGCCGTCTGCCTGCGCCTCGCCGGGTCCGGGCAGAACGTCCCAGCGGCCCTCTGGACCCACCAGGACATCCGCTACGACCGCGTCCGCCAGGTGCAGAAGACGGGCGAGACCACGAGGGACAGGTGGCACAGCACGGACTGGGCGAAGGTCAGGGAGGACCCCAAGAGCATCGCCTTCCCTAGGGAGGACTGGATCCACCAGCACGACGCGGAGAAGCACGCCGAGGAGGCCTTTGGGGAGGCCTTCCGGAAGAGGGTCGCTCAGCTGAGTGGCGGGGGGGACCCTGCTGCAGATGGGGCCGCCGAAGGCGAGGGGTCGCTTTTGAAGGGGCAGCAGACGGCCAGGCCGATCGGGGTTGCGTAGACATGATGCTGGTAGATGGGTGTTGGCAGCAAGCAAGCCACGCCCTGGTGTAGTTATCAATACATATTCTGTGATATTTGAGAAAATCTGACGGTGGTCTTATATCTTTCCCCGGCAGTAAAGTTGAATACGTGACTAGACTGGGATATAGCCATATGGCTAAGATAGGTGTGGTAGTGGTAAGTGGACCTTGGGAAGATATACCCGCAGTGCCTGGGTAGCCAAAGAAACTGCCATCTACATATATCAAGCCGCCCAATGAATAACGAGACAGCACAAACAAAGAGGCAGGCAAGTGTGAAAACAAACACCACAATCTCAGCGTTGCCTTCCCTCGCCTCACAACTTCGCCTCATCGACCTTGATAAGAATGCTCTTGGTCTCGAGGAAGTTGTCCAGGCTGTGCAGCCAGCCCTCTCTCCCCTGGCCCGAGACCTTGTAGCCACCGAAGGGCAGGTCCCGCGCCGTGGCCGGGCTGGTGCAGTTGACGCCGACGTAGCCGCTCTCGAGCGCCTTGGCCACCCTGAGCGCCCGGCTGACGTCGCGCGTGTACACGGCCGCGTAGAGCCCGTACTCGGTGTCGTTGGCCTTGCGGATGGCCTCGCCTTCCGTCTCGAACGTGTTGATGTTGACGACGGGGCCGAACACCTCCTCCTTCATGATGCGCGCGTCCTCAGGCGTGGACAGGAAGACGGTCGGCTCCACGAAGTAGCCGCCCTTGCTGTCCGGCTTGGCCCCACTGCCGCCCAGGGCCAGCTCGCCCGAGGCCTTGCCTTCCTCGATGTAGGCCAGCACCGACTTGTACTGCACCTCGTCGGCCTGCGGCCCGTGGTCGACCTCCCTGCTGGTCGGGTCGCCGGCCGTGACGGCGGCGAAGCGGCGCTTGAACGCCTCGACGAAGGCCGGCGCTGCCGACGCCTCCACGTAGACGCGCGAGTTGGCCATGCAGACCTGCCCGCTGTTCCACTGGATCGAGTGCGCCGTCTCGGCCGCGGCCCGGTCCATGTCCGCGTCGGCGAAGACGAGCGCCGGCGACTTGCCGCCCAGCTCGAGTATCACCTTCTTCAGGTTCGATTTGGCCGCGGCCTCCTGGATCAGCCGGCCCGTCCTCCCGGACCCGGTGAAGGACAGGGCGCGCACGTCCATGTGCCGCGACAGCACCGCGCCTGAGGGCGTGCCGTGGCCGCAGATCACGTTGAAGACGCCCGGGGGAAAGCCGACCTCGCGGATCAGCTCGGCCACCCTCGCCGTCGCCAGCGGGGCCTTCTCGCTCGACTTGAGAACTACCGTGTTCCCCGCGATCAGGGCGGGGGCGGTCTTGGATCCGAAGAAGAGGAGGGGGACGTTCCCTTGGCCGGGTCCATCTTGGTGTCAGCAGGGTGATACTGTCTTGTTTCACTTTGGAATTGGAAGAGGGGGCTGCTCTAGCGTGTTCAAGATCATGTAGTGGCAGTTCGGCAGTGGGTTTTGGTGAAGAACTGAATGTTGAGGATGATGACACATGGATGACTGGAATCGATGATGGAAGGACCAAGGAAACGATGGAGGCTGTGGAGGAGGTAGACTAGGTGGGGTGGAGACGTGGAGCCGCCGAGAGTTCCTGAAAAAGCCTCTAGTCTCAGGTCTTAACTGGTTCGGTAGGTGGCTAGGGTTGTGTGTGGACTGTGGGGATCAAATGCTAAAACGCGGGGAAGAGAGAAAACTGAGACGTTGGATTGGAAAGCCCACATCTAAACATACAGGGAATGATGGCCGCGACGACGCCAAACGGCTGGCGCAGCGTCATCGACACGTAACCCGGGGTGTTGACGCTCGCTTGGCCCTGGATGTGAGGCCATGCCTCGGCGTAGTGGTCGTAGTGTCCGGCGGCGGCGAAGGCGTCTATGTACTGAGTGACGGGGCGGCCCATCGAGATGGCCTCGAGGCGGGCGAGCTCATCGTTGTGCTGACGTAGGAGGGCCGCAAGCTTCTTTAGGTAACCACCGCGCTTCGCCGGGTCCAGCTCTGACCAGGCCGGGAATGCTGCCTTTGCGGCGGCGACGGCGGCGTTGGCATCGTCTTCGGTCGCTTCGGGGACTGGTTGGTGGTATTGGTTTTGTCAGTACATCTCATCTATCCATTTCATTGGCACTGCAGTTTGTTGGCTGCGGGTAAGTGCGTCCTCTTGACTCACCGTCTGCAATCTTCTCTCTCGTGGCAGGGTTGTAGAGCGGGAATGTCTTCTTGTCGGACGCCTCAACGAGCTAATCCCTCTGCAGTCAGCACCTTTCCCCCCTTTTTCTCTCCTATTATTTTTCTTCCCCCTCGACCGGGTGGCCTAGCCGTTTGCATTTGCAATCACTTGCCTCGCCGTTGATGAGCATCCGCGGCTGGATTAGCTCTGCAACAGACCCCATGATTACACCACACTGGCCGGGGGTCCTCGGGTTTCGGGATTAGCGCTGACTTCTGGGCTCAACGTTGGCGCTGGTGGCCCTGCGGGATACGGCTGAGAGTGCAGGGAAAGTTGGGCAGGTATGGAATTGGTCCAGTGACTGGCTGACTTCAATTGAAATCGTCCAAACATCAATTGGATCTCTCCGCATAACCTCGAGGGACCAGCCTGAAAGGAGAGATCCCACCCTCCAGCTATATGAAGGAGGCGGCTAAGAACAGCTTAGGACCTCCTTCACTCTGGTCAAAGTCTAACCCGCCCCTTACAACTTTCTAGTCTGAACTGGCTGAATCTGGGACATCTGGCACATCATCGGGTGAATGTTTAATGGGTGTGTTTTTGCCCGCATTCGGCTTCCATTGGATCAATATTTCAGGGTGGTGGTTCGGACCCCGAACTTGGAGAAGTTGGGGAAGGTGGCCTTGCTCAGTTTGCTGTGCCCTGGGGTGCAACCCCACCTTGTCCTACGCTTGTGACCCTCTGGAACCGCCCTACCATCACGGCCCCATTTAGCAGCTTCGCCCATGAATCGGCAGTTGATATTGACGGCGTTAAGGCACGGGTTCAGGCTGCTGGCTCTCGTCAACCCCGCGCAAGGGGGCGAAAATCCCGATGAGAAACGTCTCTGGGCGTACCGGTGAATGTCTGGGAAACGGGGACGAAGATACGAACTGAGGAGTGAGGACAACGGATTCTGACTGGGTTCAGCTGCCGAGGCATACAGAACAAATTCATACAATACCGCAGGTGTCGACACACAAGTGCCAACGACATATTACCCAGAGACCCTCAATATTCAATATACAGGCTGCGTATAGACAAAACACACCACCAGCTGCGGTTCCGCCTCCCGTGCCCTGTTTTCACCGTTCGATTCTGGTCCGAGGCACACATCGAAGGAGACTCTGAGGATTTCGGCACCCGGGCGACTGTGTGCGACTGTGTACGACTGGTCTCCGACTGGTCCCCGACTGGTCTCCCGTTCGATCTAGTGATCAGTAGCTCGAGAGTTGGGATTGAGATTTGAGATCCACTTCATAGTCCGACCACCCACCTCCGGCGGACTACAGCCGGCATGGCATCGTCGCCGGTAGAGCGGGTGGGAAAGCGTCGGGCGCCGATGAGCTGTGACCGGTGCAAGAGCCGCAAGACCAAGGTGAGAGTGCCTTCCCATGATTGCAGATTGCATTGATGTACTCTTTTCGCTCCCTTCCCCGAGACCTACATCACCCATCGCCCATCACCCATCATACATCATACAGACATACAGACATACCTCATACAACAGCTTGCTCACATGTCCTCCCCGCCTCGTCTGGCCTGCCGATGTGGAACAGTGTGTTGACCCAGGTCAGTTCTTCGCTTGAGTTTTATATATTCGTGTTCGTCGTTGTCCTTCCTTCCCCTCACTGGGCCGGGGAACCTTCTTGCTGTAGCAGCGCTACTGCGTGTCTGTTGTGTGCTGTGTGCTTCGCAAGTGGAGTAATTTCTCAACCGGCTAGAACACAGGGGAAACATTCAATCGCAGGAAGAACAGTGGTGCTGACAGTCGATCAATGCATCCGATCAACTCCTCCACCAACCTCTAGTCCCGGGACCCTGTCAATTTTGCGCAAGCATTGGAGCGACCTGCCAGGTGGACCCATCCAGGAGGAGGCAGCGGCCCTATTATCATGTTTCCGAGGAGGAGTTCCGTTACATGACGCGGGCACTGGAGCACTTCCTGCCCAACACCGAGATCAACCTGGCGTCGCTGAGGGAGCTGATGAGTTCGCTGGACGCGCCCTCGAGGCAGCAGTCAGCGGTGGCGATCCCTCAGCTGCAGGGCCAACTGGGCCAGCTGGGCCAATCTCTATCCCACCACACCAACCAGGCTCTGACTGACGTCTCGAGCGAGACCAGTCGATCAAGCCGACCTCCTGGGGATGGCCGCCAAAGACATGCAGGGTCGGCCACGCCGAACGAAACACCAGAGGACAGCGTGACCATCGAGGAGATTGACGACCTACATGGTGAGCTGGGATGGCTCACAGTGGACTCGAAGGGGAACTATCGTAAGTGATACCAGACACCAGAATGCAAAAATCAGACATAAGATGCCGGTCATTTGTGGCCCAGTATGTCTAGGGGTTGGATCCAGACTTCGATGCTGTTTCGGATACTGCGTTGGTTGGAACACAGTCCTAGGCCAGTCTGCTCACCTTCAAGTGTCGCACCCCCTGTCTAGGACATGTCGGGATGGAAGGAGGCTTCGGCTTCAACGCCGCCGTGCGGTCTCTCAAGCACCGCCGCAAGTCGGACTCGACCAAGAGTGTGAGCGTGAGCGACCTCGTCACCCCGCTCACAGCCGCGCCGCCCTGCCCACCCGAGACGCCCGAGTCGTCGATGGGCATGATCCCCCCTCGTCAGGTGTTCCTCCCCCGCCGGGACCTCTGTGAGCGCTGCGTCGGCCGCTTCTTCCGCGACGTCCACTCCATCTACTGGCTCTTCTCTGCCGAGACCTTCTACGCCACGCTCGATCGGATCTATGCCGGCGACTCCACCCGCGCCTCCGCCTCGATGCTCTGCTCGCTCTACGCCATGCTCGCGCTGACCTGCGAGAGCGAGGCCAGAAGCGACGGGGCGACGGTTGCGGATGCTACTGCCTCCAAGTACCTATCCCTTGCCAAGGCTCTAGCCCCTGTTCTGTTCGATGAGGCAGATATTGATGCCATACGAGCCTTGTGTCTTCTTGTGAGTCCTAGTGCCAGGCTGGCCGTGTCTAAGACATTTTGCTTGAGGCACTTGGTTGAGACAAGCCAGTTAGAGAGACGAGCCAGTCTAAGACAGTCGTCATGGCTCATTTATTGACCCGTTTGTGTTAGGGTATTGCTCTCCAAAGCTCCATGTTCGCCAACACAGCATACATCTACATTGGCTCAGCAACCCGGATAGCTTTCACGCTCGGCCTCAACCTGGCAAAAAGCTTGAGCTTGCGGGGGAGCTTCCAAGGACAGACTGATCTTCGCATATTCTGCACGCTTTATCTTCTTGACCTCGATGTTGCGCTATGCTACGGGAACCCGCCCGCCTTGAGCGATGAGGACGGGATTGAGACACTGCAGTTGCTTTCAGAACAAGTATGTAGGACAATAGTGAGGGGACAGTTGCAACCGACCATGGGGCTAACACCCGCCCGAGCAGATCCTTAGTCCAGGGACGAACATGCCCCTGGATTTCCTCTCCGTCTCGTGCAAGCTCGCGCAGCTCAAGCGGCGCATAAACAAGCTCCTGTATCTCAGGTCAGGAGGAGGCAACCCCGCCCCGAGCACCGGAGGGCAGCGGCCCGCGGTCTCCGTTTCGTCCATCTCGGCGGCGCTGGCCTCGCTTCGGGAGTGGTACGACTCGATCCCGCCGCACCTGCGGGACGTGGCCCAGGCGGCGCCCTACCACAAACGCAGCGTCGCCGTGCTGCATCTGCGGTACTGGAGCGCCGTCATCTTCGCCACCCGGCCTTTCTTGCTCTACAACGTGCTCCACCCCCAACCCCTGGGACAGGACCACGGACAGCAGAATCAGCAGCAGCAGCAACAGGACCACCAGCAGCACCACCAGAACGATCCTATCATGGCGGCTGCCGCCCTTACCGCTACTACCACCGGTGCCGGTGAGGGGCCGTCGGGCACGGGCTCAGGGACGAGCACTGGCACTGGCACGGGTGCAGCAGCAGCCGCGTCAGAGTCCAAGCGGCGCTACTTCGACGAGTTCAGCGCCGTCTGCCTCGACGCGGCGGCGCAATCCCTCGCCCTGCTGAGCTACATGCGCGAGGCGGGCGTGCTGAGCAGCCTCGTGACCTTCGACACGGGCTGCGTGCTGGAAGACCTGCAAGTCTTCCTGCTCGCGCTGGCCAAGAGCGGCAGCGGCTCCAAGCTAGTGGTCCCGCCCTCGCCGCCGCCCTCGGGGACGGTGAACATGATGATGACGGACCACGGCCAAGCGCCCAATCCTCATCAACAGCAGCTGCTCGGCCCCCAGCAGGCCACGGCCGCGGACTCGGTGCGCGAGTGCCTGCACGTGCTGCAGGGCATGGAGCAGGTCTTCTGGACGCGGCACGCGCTGACCGAGGTGATGGCGCAGCTGGACGAGCACGGTCTGCTGAACGGGGACAGCGGGTTCAGCCCAGGTGGGGAGACGCCGGGGCTCTTTTGCCTGGACATCACGCCACACCATGATATGTGAGTCCTGTTTGACGCTCTCTGCTTGCCGCCCATTTCTTCGGTAGAGAGACCTGCTTTTACTAACCAGGTATTTTTTGTGGCTTCGTTAGAGTTTCTGAGATGATGGAGTCGTACCTCCACGATGCGCAGGACATGTTCTTTGCCATCCCGGACACTGGCTCAATGTGATAGGAGACGCCATCGGGGAGAAGATGAGGTGCTCTCTCGGTATGGTGACTGGCATGCGTAACGGCATCTGAGGACTGGGGAACGGCTTTCTGGGCCAGATGGACGGCAGGAGAGCTCGATTTCGGGATTTAGGGATATTCGCGCTTGGAAGTCATGAAGTTACGATACGCATCATGGAATGATGGGTTTCATCTACCCGATGATTGAAGTGATCTGCCGTGGCGGGATTCTTTATTTACTGGAAACAATCTCGGTCGTTATGGATAGCGTTCTATAGGATATGCCAACTGCCAGAGGACGCTGTCGAATTACCCTTGTGTGCCGTTTCAGGCCTTCCAACCGCCGAGGGTGGGGTCGCTTCGGGGCTACAACTAGCTAACTTTGGCGATCTTGAGGGGCAAGTTACCTGCCCGGAGGAGAAAGGTCGGAGAGATGGCGCCGACAGCCTCAACTTCTTGGAATAGCAACAGATAGCTCAACGTGTTTGCCTATACGGATGGTGACTGATTGTGAAAGCCTTCAGTCGTAATTGAGTCAAGTTCTCCAATAGGTGTCTGGCTGAACTGACTGGAAGCGTTGTAGATACTGGGTTGACCTGCGAGACACACCTGACCACCAGAAGACCACACCCCACTAAGTCCACTACAAAGAAGCTGAAGATAGGAAGCCAGCCATCAAACAGAGCACACAGAACTCATCCAGGGAGGCCTGAAAAAGGACCCCAAATTTTGGACAAGAAAGCTCGCAGCTTTAATTGAACCCTGCTTATCAATTCGACACCAATATGCCCAAAGGAACCATCGCCCTCGAGGAGGCAGTCCTCGACCCTGCCGGCGTGGCATGGCAAACTCGGGATGTCGCCATCTTCGCCCCCGGGACGGACCCAACCAAGCACCCCCTGACGACTGCCCTGCAGGATATCCATGGCTCCCGCCTCCAGCAGATGGATGCAGAGGGGGTCGAATACATGCTGCTGTCCCTGACCTCGGCCGGTCCGCAAGGGGAGCCGGACCCGGCAGCCGCGGCAAAGATCGCCTCGGAGGCGAACACCTGGCTCGCGGCCGAAGTGGCCAAGAACCCGGCCCGGTTCGGAGCCCTCGCGTCGCTATCCATGCACGACGCAGTCGGTGCGGCGAAAGAGCTCAGGCGGGCGGTCACGGAGCTAGGCTGCAAGGGCACGATACTGAACGACTACCAGACCGTCGTTGTCAGGGGGGAGGACGGAAAGGAGGAGGAAGGCAGGGTCTACTATGACGGACCGGAGTACCACCCCTTCTGGAAGGAGGTCGAGGCGCTGGATGTCCCCGTCTACATGCACCCGCGCTACAGGACGGCCGCGAACCTGGACAAGGAGACGGGGGGGAAGTATGCCCCCAGGAGGCACCTCCTCGGGGCGGCAGTGTCATTCCACTTGGACCTGAGCTTCCATCTGTACGCGTTACTGTCCAGCGGGATGCTGGATTTATTCCCTGGGGTGCAGCTTGTTGCGGGCCATCTTGGGGAAGGGTGAGTAAGCCCTGAGACCATCTCACGACCATGGTGCTTCTGGCTGATATAACCCCCCTGCTCCTTCAGTATTCCTTTCAACCTCTGGCGGGCCACCCACTGGTACAACCAACCGGTGAAGAGGGCCACCCGGCCGTCGAAGGAGGACTACCTCTACTACTTCAAGAACAACGTCTCCATCACGACGTCAGGGGACTACTCGACAACGGGGTTGAAGTTCTGCATCAACGAGATCGGACTCGAGAGGTGCATGTTCGCAATAGGTATGCCGCTCCCCCGTGCTTAATTGGAACTAATCCCCTAAAGAACCTGCCTTTCTGACAGGGAATCACTTACACAGACTACCCGTACGACAAGATCAAGGAGGCTCAGGATTGGTGGAAGGGAATCGACTTGCCGGCGGACCAGAAAGAGGCTGTGGCGCGGACAAATGCGATCAAGCTGTTCAAGCTACCTCTTGAGATTTAGTCGGGACTCTTCTAGTAGTAACTAACGTGATAGGTAGGTAGTTACCCGGACTTTCCCTCAACAGGCGGCAAACGGACAAAAATGTAGCACAAATGATGCTGGTCAGGGAAGAAAGGAACAGAGCACATGGAAGCTCCAAAGGTGTGAAGGATATCAGATCTGAACTGTGAAGAGAAAATAAGAAAAAGCACACCAGTGGCTTAATGACACACAAGGATGCCATAGAGCATACGGCCTAAATAAACACACACACACACATCCTAAAAGAGCGGGAACAGAAAACAAAATTCACCCTTCAATCTTCAAGGCCGGCTTCGCAGGATCAACCGCCTCCCCGTAGACGGGCGCCTGCAGGTCCTCGTCCCTGACCTGCCTCCCCGTGACCGGGTGCGCGTAATGGAAGGGGACGACCCTGGTGTCGGGCCAGAGCATCCTCTGCTCCTCGGCGACGAGCTCGTCGGGCCCGGCCTCGTCCTCGGGGAAGGTCCTGGCGGGGAAGGGCACGAACCCGGCGACCTTGTACCCCCAGCCGTGCTCGAAGTCGGCGTGCCAGAAGGGGAAGTAGCGCAGGTGCAGGATCCGCCACCCGCCTTCGACCGCGGAGTCCTTGACGTACTCGTTCTCGTAGATGCCGCCCTCCCACCACTGCGTGAAGCCGCGCGGGTGCACCGCCGCCTGCGTGACGTGCAGCCCGGCCTGCATCAGGCTGCGGAAGCGCGCCTTCGCAGTCGGGGGGTTCGTGCTGTAGTCCACGTCCACGATGCCCTGCATCTGCGGGTGGTCCAGGAGGAAGCCGTGGATGGGCCCGTTGCGGCCCTTGACGAAGAACTTGGCGAACCGGCCCACGTACAGGCGCCGGACCCCTTCCTTGGTCCGGTAGCGGCCGCCCAGGAACTGCACGTAGGTCTCTGGGGAGTCGGAGAAGAGGGATACGACCTGAGGGGGATTCCTGGTTGTTAGCTATATTTGATGGTTGTGAATCCAGGGGGGAATGGAGTAGAACGCAATACTGTCGGGGCGCTGGGAAAAGTCCTGGATTTACCTCCTCGTACAGGCACTTGTCTAGATAGTAGCCATATTTGTATTGGAGCTTCCGGATCTCCTCCTGGTCTGTTGCATAATAAGCCTCGTTTTGTTAGTGGTCGATGTCTGGCTCTAGCAAAGAGGAACATGCATTGGCGAAGCACTGAAAGGAGAAAGGCGTACCGCTCAATCGGGTAACCTCCTTCTGGAGAGCCTCAACTGTCTGCTTGAGCTGGGCGACCTCGTCGTTGGCCATGGCGGCTGGCCTGTGCTTGACAAAGAGCTGACGGAGTCGTGTGTGCCTGTCTGTGGCGTAGTATTGTTGGCGTTGCTTGGTTCGGGGAAGCTGCTAGTCAAGGATGGTGTGCATTCGCTTCCTTCTGCATTGGGTTCTGAGAGGCAAACGGAAGCTTTCCTTGCCCTCCTCCCGGAACATTTTTTGAGCCCCCATCTGGAACCATTACTTATAAGGGTGCGATCATTCCGAGTTTCACCAATCTCCAGCAAATGTGTTGCCATGGCTGCTGGCGTCAGCCTCCTTTGGGACAAACAAACATTGACCGCAACCCGCCTCTGCCAGATGGTTATGTGATGGTCATACCTCCTCGGCTGCATCATACCGAGGGGGGGAAAGAGGGGCTGGAAGCCTGGCATTGGGCGCTGTGAGGCCAGACCGCTGAGGACCCAAGGAGGAGGTTGACATGAGCTGCACCCGCACCAATCGTCAAAATTTTGAATGGCTGGCGTAACAATGATGGCTTACGGGAATGTGATGGGTATGGGGGCGGGTGGGATGGGCGCAGTAATGACGGATTGGTACGTAGATGGATTGCCCCGGATTTTCCCAAACTGCGCGTCCAGGACCATGGGTCTTTCGCTGGGTTGCACGGGCGGTAAAAGGAAAGTGGGATGTCAGTTGGCTGGCTGTTTGTCTGTCCGGTATATTGTTACCTAGTAGTACGAGAATTATAACACCCCCGAAAAGAATTCAGCCTCGATGCGGCAGTTCTTCTCCAACTCTACAGGCACCTGTCGCAAAGAAACAACGCCGGCAACAGGGGCGGCTTCCCCGCACTTTCGCACCCAGCAAAAAAAGAGTACCTAACCTCAATACCTTTACCGCTGCGTTACAGTCGGCCGTTCGTCCCGTTCGCCCCATCGGCACTGCCACCTGCCGGGCCCTTACCCGCCTCCCCCACCACCTCCTCGGCAGCAAGCCTCTTCTGCCACGGCAGGGGCTCCGTGGCGGCCCTGACGGGCCCCAGGTCGCCGCCCACCTTGCGCCTGGCTTCCCACTCGTCCATCTCGCGCTGCTCCACGAAGTTGCCGTGCAGGCCGATGCGGATGTGCAAGGGCAGGTGGCAGGCGCCCACGGGGCCCTTGGCCACGTCGAGCGCGTCGAAGATGAGTATGTCGTTGCGCAGGACGTCCAGGTGGTTCAGCAGCGCCATCAGGTAGCCCTCCCCCTCGCCCCCGCCGGCCTTGGGCACGAAGACGGGTTCCTGGAAGGTTGAGGTCGGCCCGGCCCAGAACTCGTCCTTGCCGCCCGTCTCCCAGTTGTAGTGGCCGATCACGTTGAACAGGCCGCCCGCGGGCGGGCCGCACTTTGCGAAATCGTAGGGCCGCGAAGGGTCGATCTGTAGCTGCCAGAAGTGCCGGTACTTCTTGGTCACGTAGCGGTCGTCGATGCGGGAGAACTCGCCATTGGTGCCGTACAGCCGGTGCGGGGTCACGCGGGTGCCGGACGGCACCAAAGGGTCGAACACCCACCGTACCGTGTCTGAGACGAGCTTCTGCCGCACGTTGCCGCTGGGCGGGCTGCCCTCGGGCGGCCACCAGAAGAAGACGTTGCCGTCCGCGACGGTGAGGTCGCACACGATGTGGCCATCCTCGTTCTCGTAGGCGCCAGCCACATGGCCGTGGAATGCTGTTCGGAGTGGACGCAGAGGAGTTAGTTACGTAGGTAGACATACAAGGTGCTCAAACTGGGCTGGCTGAGATAGATTCGTATTCTCACCATTGTCTGCTCTGAGCCAGACGATATCCTTCTCCCCCTTTCGGTCCACAATGCCATACCACTGGTCCTCGTTCGGGTCCCAGGCCCAGTGGTCGCCTCCGCGCTTCAGCCGCTCGAGGCTGGCCTTGAGGGGCGTCAGCGGCAGGATCAGGTAGTTCTTGGTGAGCGCCGCGTCGTGGATCATGCCGCAGAAGGGCGACTTGTACCACGCCTCGCTCTTCTTCTTGCCCGTGTCCGGGTCGAACGTCCAGGCGACGATGTCGCAGCTGGCGTCGTGGCCGTCCCCCCCGGCGGCGTAGGCGAAGGCGACCATCTCGCCCGTGTCCGGGTCGAACTTGGGGTGCGCAGTGAAGGTCGGGGCCGTGACCTGGCCGTCGAAGTCGAAGCGGCCGATCGTCTCCAGCGTGGCCGGGTCCATGGCGAAGGGCGGGCCGTCCTCCTTGGTGGCCAGCAGGGCGCCGCGCCAGAAGAAGACGTTGGTGTTGGAGACGGTCCGAATGATGCCCTTCACCATCTCGTTGTCCGTGAAGGGGTTGCGGTACCTGCCGAACATGGCCTTCCGGTGTGTCGTCTCCGTCTGCCACCTGTCCGTGCGCACGTAGCGCTGCTTCCAGTCGACGTGCCCGTCCTGGAACCGGAACGCGCTCACGCTGCCGTCCCCGCTGAAGTGCACGTCCTCCTCGAATGTTGGGGGGAAGCGCGGGTCCGGCTGCACCCGGAAGAAGGTCCCGTTGATGTCCTTTGGTATGACGCCGCTTGTCTCTAGCTCGAAGATGTCGCCCTCGACTCGACTCGGCTTTAGGGGACCCTTGAAATACCCCGTATCCGGGAACTTGACCTGCCCGTCATCCTTCCGCCCGTCGATATACCCAGACCCTGCGTTTGGAAAGAGAGAGAATGCGTGGGCCATGGTATGCTTCCTGGATAGGTCACGAGATGTCTTTCCTTGTGTTTCTGAGAACTTGGCGACCGTTCATCTCCCTTGACGCATCGTTGCTGTGCAAATATTTTGTATATGTACTGCCTCCTGCTGCACTGCTCCAAACAGCACAACCGATAGCAAAGCCGCTTATGCGGCGCCGCTGTTCTGGCAGGCATATTGCCTTGCCATAAGTAGTCTGCTCTGTCAGTCGAGCCCGTCTGCGGCAGATGCAGCAGTTCTTGGCATCGTGTCTTCTGGGGTATCGATTCGGCGGATTGCGACCGATATTGGAGAGACAGTGAGGGGTGAGGGGTGATGGGCGGGCCCGTCCTAGAGATAACGACAACAGACAGGGACCTTCCACGTTGTGAGACCAGTCCTGTAGCCGCTTCGTCATTCTTTGCGAATAGCATTGAGAAACGGAACATCGGTAGTGCCGGCGTGTGGGCAGAGGATTTGATCGCTAAAGGCAAATGGTTCGTCTACCTGAAACGTTAAAATTAAAATTAAAAAAAATAAACAGAACATAATGTTTAATGGTGTGTTTCGATGAGTGTGTGTAAACTCGGCAGACTCAGCGCCCATCGCTCATCACTAGAGGCACGGGCTGTGGTGTCCCTCTGGAGTGCTTACCCAAGGTAGATAGGTAGGTATGGGTTGTGTGCATTAAAACGCTGGGGGCTTAGCCAGAACTAAGTAAGTTTGCCGCAAACGAAATGGATGGCATAACTGATAGATACATTGACACCCAAATAAATCCCTATACTAATAAAACGTTTCCTGCTGGTCTCATCTTATTACGGAAGGGAGAAGTTCGCCACCTGTGTTGACTCGGTCGGTGTCGACAGCGGCTGGCTAGGAGCACGTTAGGTAGGTATGTTGGTCTTCAATCTCAATCTGCCTTGGATACATACCTAGTTGCCCTACACTGCGATCTAGTGTCTACCACTAAGGTTTACTGTTCGTGACGAAGATCTAGAGACGCCAGATCCCTGTTCTCTTTCCTCTCCATCGGACGAGCCCTTCGACTTCTCAGATCCTAGTAATCATTAGAAGAATAGAATAGTTGAAGCCAGTCGATGGATACAGTCCACATTCGCTCAGGTCCCAGAATTTGCCTTATCGTTGTCCTGAATCCGCTGAGCTAGCTGCCGACACCGGAACTAGACGCGCCAATTTCTTGTTTGTTGCGTCAACATACGTCCCCACGGTGACGTGACAAGGGCGAGTGATCTAAATGTCGAGTGCTTTCAATCAGAATATGTATCTCGGACTATAGAAGAACCCATTCATCCACGTGAGGCTTCTACGTTCGCGAATGCCCCTGCCAGGAGATGGATAGTCCAATTGCAGCTAATGTATTGGGCACGGTTGGGGCGGTGAGCCTTCCTCCTCCCTTGCCACAACCCAATACCTCCCTGCCTGGTTGGGTCACGATCTAACATCCGCGCTCCACGGGCAGATATGCTGGTCTGTACAGGTAAGCAAGCATTCTCGTCTGAGCCACCTTACGAAACGAGCCCAAGCAAACGTAGTCTCACTGACAGCAGACTAGCTCATCCCCCAAATAATTATTAACTGTAGGCGGCACAACACGACCGGCCTTCAGCCTTCCATGATGATGCTCTGGGCATGGGCAGGCGTGCCCCTGGGGGTTTACAACATCATGGAAGATTTCAACATCGCCCTACAGATCCAACCCCAGATATTAACCCTCCTCAGTCTGGTCACCTGGACCCAGTGCTGCTACTACGGCAAGGTGACCTCGTCCACGAACTTCCCCATTGATCGATTGAGTTTCTATGGGCTGATGCTCCTACAGCAATGGTCTGTCCCGCAATGTCTAGCTATCGCCATCTCCATCGCGGCAGTCATGGCGGGAGTGCAAATCGGGCTGATCTTCGCCCTCCGCACCGCCAAGGACTTCCACCTCACTTGGCCAAACATCCTGATGGCTGTGCTCTCCGCCACGCTGCTGGCTGCAGGCGTCCTGCGGCATTACTGGGACATCTGGATCCATCGCTCCGTGCGCGGCATCTCTTTCATCTTCGTGGGCATCGACGCGGCCGGGGATCTCTTCTCCTTGGCCTCGGTCTTCTTCCAGCCAAAGCTAGACGTCCTGGGAATGGTCATCTACGGCTTGGAACTGATCCTTTGGCTTGGCGTCTTCGCGGCGGGCGGGTACTTCAACTTGATGCCTTGGGTTCGGAGGAGGTACGGCTTGAGTCTGGACGGCTTGGCGGTGATCACCCCGGCGATGGCGCCAGAAGAGACAGAGACCTCTGGAAATGATGTGGTGCTCCACAACCTGCCGTCTTCTACTTCCGTGTTCCGGACCGCTTCTTGTGAGCTCCCGGGCACGAGACCTCGGCTTGGGTTTTCGAGCAGTGGCCGTGGGGATGGGTCGGAGGCCGTGTCTTATACCACTGGAGGATGAACCCTGTTGTCGGGTTTGGGTCATTTTTTGAAAGGGGTTTTTATGGGCGGATTTCAACGGGAGGGTTGCAGCTGGAGGGCATATCGATTTCATTGATATTTGACCACGAAGTTGAGGTCATGGAGGATGGGATGTCGATTTCTCTTGATCGGTGCTTGCTATAAGTTATTTATTATATGGCCACATTCATCATACATAGTATTTACTATGTACACAAGTACGTACCTAGGTGGTCATCGATCCGAATAAACCATCTTACTTTACCTGCCTTCACAACCATCTAACTTCATGTCGATTCATCATGTACAAGAGTAAGGAGCGGTCGCACTGGCAATGGGCTGGTCACCATTCTAGCTCTGGCCCTTGCCCTTGCCCTTGCCCCCGCAAGGTGTCCACTTTACCCACTCCCACTTGAGCTAACAGCGGCGGGACGTCGCGTCGCGGTCTCATGCAGAGCTTCCTCTCAATAAATTCAGCATCCCACATACTCCAAACCCAAACCTGCCTGCAGAACTTTTGCGTCCGCTCTGCGCTCCTCTCCGAAAGCATTTCCGGGCTCTGAAGCCCTCCAAGAGATTAATTCGGACGGGATAGTTAGAGATACTCTCAAGATGTCTGACGTCTCAGATGGCTTTAATTCGCCGCCGAGCGGCGATGACATCAACGAGGTCAGCCTCGGATACCACCACGATGAGGAAGAGGAGGAGGGCCTTGACGAGGAGCACAGTGAGCGTCGATCTGATTCGGACCCGGGTGAGTCCTACTACGACCTGGACGACGGAAACGGTCTGCTGGACCTGGAGGCAGCCGAGTCCGGGAATGAGTCTGACTCAGATCAATCTCACCTTGAACTCGAGGGCGAGGATGACCTATACTCGAACCCGAGGGGATTCTCCCGGCCAAGCTACTACTCGTGCCACGATTCCTTCCCTCAGTTCATCCGTCTGCCACCGGAGCTCCGCCACCGCATCTGGCACTTCTTCTGCCCCTACGCTGCTGCCACTTCACGTGTCCTAGAGTTCAAGCTCGTGTTTTCGGAGTACCATGGGTTCCCCCTTCGTTTTAACGACTTCAATCCCCTGCCAATCGACGTCCTGCCTAACCCCATGCTGGCGAAGCAGTTTGAGACGGCACAGGTTTTGCTTTCCGTCAACCATGAGAGCCGCCTTATCGGACTGAGGGCCCTGCCGGACGAGCTGGGCATCAACGGAGGGACCGCAACGGTGCGATTCAACCGGGACAAGGACATTGTCGGTGTTTCGGTCCTGTCTATTATTTCGGATGCTCTGGATATCGTGGCCGGCCACATTTTTGATGAAATCGTCATCCCAAGCTGGTTCTCGTCTAACGTCTTCCATCTCGGGCTCATTAACTTTGAGCTTGGCTCGGCTGGCGCTATTGACGCAGTTGAGGGAATGAAAGGCTTCGACGCATATATTTTCCCGTTCGTCAACTCCTTTCCCCGGGTGAAGACAGTGTTCGTCATTACTGCCGACTCCCTACATCATGCCCGGGACATCCACTGGTGCGGGTCAGACTCAGTCAACGTCCATCATTTTGTGCATGAAGAAGAGGGAGAAATTGGTGTGGTGTACGAGATGGAGAACTCGTACGTCTGGCCGGACCTCTCCAGGCACCGAAACTACGCTCTGGAGAATGTCAGCCTCGGGAAGCGTACCTTGGGCGACATGGCTCGGGAGTTCCAGGAAATTGTCGGACCGAAGGATATGCCCGACAGCGAAATTGAGCGGCTGAGCCACATCGAGGAGTGGCCTATGATTCTGTTCCCCGATGTTCCCGGCCAGCTCCGTCTCGAGAAATTGCGGGCGATCAGGTTCGAAGATCTCCCGGAGGGCACCGATTCCGACATGAACGAAGACCCGGAGGGTCACATGTCAACAGACGAGGATGACGACTTTGGCGATATGGATGGCTTCGTCGTCGACGATGATGACCTCTCGTCTGTCGATTTGGACGACGAGCAGGAGGATGTGGACGAGAACGACGAGTTGCTGATGGGTCTTGCGGGGCCAGAAAATTTTGCCGGTGGCGCTCCTGTAAACGGCACCTTCTCTCCCATCCAGCTCTCCTCTGGGAGCGAAGACGAGAAGGGTCCCGCCCAGCGCGCATATACGCTGGATTCGGACTCGGACGACGGAGAGGCTTCCGATCCTGCCCGTGAGCCTCATCGTGGTGTCGCCGTCTTCCACACTGACGAGGACGAGCAGGAAGAGGAAGATGACGTCGCGGCCCTCCATCCAGCCATGATCAAGAGGTCGAAGACGCAGCGGGAGCGTCGAGTCATTGCGTCTGACAGCGAGGGCGGCGCCGATGAAGAGGCCTACAACGGTGCGGGGGCGTCCAAGTCGGATAAGGATGAGCCTCGGCGTCGGACTAAGAGTCTCCGTGCCCGGATCGTGGACTCCGACGATGAAAATGACGGAAATGACGAAGATGAGGATGAGGCCGAGACTACAAGGACTATTCATAAGGGCAGACGTATCATCCGTATCGAGTCGGACTCCGAGGAGGATGACGAGGAAGTCGGGACTACAAGCACTCTTCAGAAGAACAGAAGCATTATCAACATTGAGTCGGACAATGCCGAAGAGGCCGATGGTGATGAGTACGATGAGGAGGATCATAGTGACGCGGACGAGGAGGACATTCGAGGCGGTGGCAACAGGCCGCCGAGACTTGTCGACCTCCTGCGCCTCAACCGCGAGCTGAACCCGGTGGGCGACGAAGGAGAGGACGAGGCTGAGGCATCCAGCAACGACGGCGACTATGACGGCTACTCCGCAGACGGTGGC
Source organism: Pseudohalonectria lignicola (assembly GCA_003049395.1). NCBI lineage: Eukaryota > Fungi > Ascomycota > Sordariomycetes > Magnaporthales > Ophioceraceae > Pseudohalonectria > Pseudohalonectria lignicola. The sequence continues at coordinate 54,989 of PYSP01000206.1, forward strand.
CGCTACGGCGGCCACACAGATGACGACGTCGACGACGATGATGAGCTCGAGGATCACGAGAACGAGGCCTTCCACGGATTTGCGGACGAGGTCAACAATGGCGAAGAGTCCGAGTCTGGCGAGGGCTACTAGCCGTTGAACCGCAGTTTGTTGAGGGAAAGTTCCCCAGAACCCACTCATCTGCTGTAGAGGTCCATGTGAAGTGTCATTATGTTGATAATCAGACTCCGGCGAGGGTTACTAGCCGTTGGGCAGCAATTGGTCGAGAGAAAAGCCGCTAGTTGGTCAAGGGAAAAGGCGGCAGTTGGTCGAAGGCAAATGTCCCCAGAATCCGCCTCGGTTGCGGAATTCGATATGAAGTGTCATTTTGTAGATATTCAAACTCTGGCGATGGTTACAAGCCTTAGGCCGCAGTTGGTCGAGGGGAGCAGTCCCCGGAAACCACTATTCGGTTGCGGCATTCGATATGTAGTATCATTGTGTACATAATCAGACGCGCTACTTTCCAACCCATATACCCTACTACGTCCCATCCCTTCCACCATGCTTTCTGGTTCCCCTTCACCCGTCCACCCTTTCACCATCATCGCCCCCGCCTTGTGGTCAGATCCGCTCGCAGCTGAAAGGTCGGTCGATAGCCTCTCTGCTGAACCTGTCAATGATGTCCGCGATGCTGGCATATGTGCCGCCGACCAGGACCAGCATGCCGATGGCGAACGAGAGTACGTTGACGAGGGACTTGGCCAGGTTCTGCCCTGCGTACCAGGGGCCCTCCTTGATGAGCTGAAACCACATTATGGACGGGAAGTAGAAGGTGAAGCCCGAGATGAAGAGCGAGCTGGATATGGAGAGCAGGTCCGAGAAGAAGGGGATGGCCTCGGCGATGACAAACGCCACAACGGTGATGATCGTGATGAGCACCAGCCACGACACCCAACCCTTTCTCGAGTCGACGATGTATCTGGTGGCCGCGTCGTTGCGGTAGATCCGCCCGTGGATGTAGCGGGCGACCACCGTCGTGTTGATGGAGCCCGAGATGAAGATGACGGGCAGGGCGAGGCCGAAGGCGACCTTGGCCAGGACGGGCCCGGCCGACAGCAGCGCGGGGGACGCGACGCCCTGGCCGACGAAGGCGTAGATGAGCGCGCCCGTGAGGGTGTAGATGGCGATCTCTATCAACCCCAGCGCCCATATCGACTTGACGAAGTCCCTGGGCGTATGCATCTCGTCCATGAAGGAGAACTGGCAGACGGCGAAGCTGTAGGCGAAGACGATGTTGCCGAGCGCGATGAAGGCCTCGGTGAAGGCGAGCCCCTCCCTCGGCCAGAGCGACCAGGGCTCGGAGGCGGCGAGGGCGGCGGTCCCCTCCTCGGCGGCGCCGGTGCGGTTCAGGCCTGTGCCGATGACGGTAACGCCGATGGCGAGTATGATGGAGGCGAAGTCGATGTAACCCAGGACGGCCAGCTCGGTGAAGGAGGGCGGGACGGCGAGCAGCAGCAGGACGACGGCCGAGACGGCGCCGAAGACGACGGAGCAGCAGGCGTGGTCGCTCAGGGCGTTGAGCGCGATCGTGCCCGTCAGGGCGTGGGAGCCGACGAGGAAGACGAGCTGGCACGAGAACATGAAGCCAACGAGCTCGTAGCCGAACCCGCCCAGGATGAGGCGGCCCGCATCGGCGTAGTGCGACACCTCGGGGTGTCGGAGCTTGACCTGCCCGACCACGTAGCTGGTGTAGATGGCGATGAGGCCCAGGCCGACGCAGACGACGATGCCGGGGACCATGCCCAGCGTTGCGAAGGCCGAGGGGATGCTGAGGCTGCCCAGCGCGATGGCCTCGACGATCAGTATCACCGTCAGCCGCTTCCACCCGAGCCGCTGGAAGTGGTTGTTCTCTTTCCCGGCCTCTATCGCCTCGATGTCGGGTGTTGGTTCTTCCGGCTTCGTCTTCGTCTTCGTCTTCATGACGGCGTCTTATTCGCAGTACATACAAGAGGAAAGGCGGTTGGGGGATATTTGTCGATACCGTGCCCCAACCTGAATGATGCTCTGTGATGATGCTTGTTGGCGCCGGCGACTGTCGAAGGATGGGAGAAAAGAAAAGTTGGTCCCCGGTGTGTGGTAGGGTGCAACGAAAGACAACTGAAGGATCGGGACGGGGAGTGGGACAGCTAAACAGCCCTTGGGGAAGGTGTGGCCGGATAGATCGCAGGGCGCACAAGAGTGAGTGCAGAGCAGAGATGCGAGAGATAAGGTCGATCGATACGCGAAAAGAGGAAGTGCCGAAGTCTGGGGTCTTCCAAAGTTATATAGCTCTCGTGACGCCCCTTTTGCTATGGGCCCGTCCTGCTTGATAGTCAAGTCGCGTGTGGACTTGGGCGAGAAGGCATAAATTCTCTGGGCCGTTACTTTCACCCCTTCCCCATGGCTTGGGGGGCGGAAGAGCACCGTGGCACCCAACCAGGCAATTGATATTGGGGGGGGGACATCTTGGAGCTATCTCCTGATTGATCAACAGAGGGCAAACGTCGAAGGAAGGGGCGAGGGATGGTTGAGGAGGATGGGAAAAGTATCAAGGAAAGAAACCTTCAGATACGGTTTGTGGCAGCCAAGGTTTCTTCGACGAGATCAATCGCCTGCAGCCTGTCCAAATGTGCGTCCAGGATTCCTGTCCGACACTGGTGCCTCTTGTACTCCCTAAGGCTAACACCAGGGAACCACCTTCCGGCAAGATATCAGATCGTCAAGTTTGTTCCTCACAGGGAAGGACCAGTCCTACAAACGAGAGCTCGTTCAAATTGGGATAGTCCAGCCGCGGAATCTTGACAGCGCATACGGGACGCTCTCCTTGCCATGGTGGTAGACACACCGGCGCAGACTTTCTTCTTTCAGCTTCCATATAGCATCGAGACACACAGCAGTATATGGCAGTCCTCTTGTTCTTCTTCATATTTTGTTATTTGTTTTCTTTTCTCCCCGTGTGTTGTCGTGTGCTCGTTGTGTCGGTGGCAGAAGTGCCTCGACACTGCTGCTCTGCTTGGTGGGCCTTCTGACTCGAGACCTTGTTCCTCTTGCCTCATACTCCGAAATAGAGGCTATTTCGGATGCTCGTAGTGGTTCGTCTGGCTGCTGCTTGAACCGTTGAGTTATTGGATGTGTAAAAGAAATCCTGATTATGGGACTAGAGCCCGCTGAAGATTATCTAAGAATAGTAGATATTCGTGTTGTGGACAATAGATATCAGAAGAGGCAGATAAACTAGACGCAGTCTTGGAACTTAGGTGAAACGGAGGACCAATAGATGGGAGGTCTGTCAAGACGGGTAATGTAAGTGATGTCTGCAGACTCGTCAAGATCTTCGAACTTTGAAATCGTCGTCTCCCTAAGAAGAACGGCCTCAGAGGCTCGGTGATGTATCAAGGCTAAGAAGTGAGGCTCTCCGGGAGACAGGCCTAAGGCACCGGGCTAACGCAAGCAATCGCTTGTTGACCAACAGACTACCCACTCCTCAGCTAGTCCTCGGCCCCAGGGATTTACGTGGCAAACGTCGGGAGCCTCCTAGCTTCATCTTAGGCTGATATTGCGGTCAGTCAGCCTAGCTTTGCCAGCCAGGCATACCTAACTAACTGTAGTGCGGGATTTCGAGCTCCAGCGTAGGTTTCAGTGAGTTTAGTGGATGGTGTCACTGCCCATGGTGCGGAAAAGCTGTGACCTCGTGGTGTTTGAGGGAAACATTTGAATTACCCGTTAATCAAGCTCCTCTAGGTACCCATCTATTGAAATACTAGTAAAATGCGTAGAGGATGCCAAGATTTTCCCTCCAATCGATCAAAACAGGATCGTCACTAGGTGACCAAGTGGTGCGCAGCAAGCCCTGTGGCGAGCCACAGCAGTAGGTACTTTCTACAGGTTACGAGCGTGTTCCACACAACCCACTAATGCGAAATTGAACGAACGGAGGGATATCGTATCGGATCGAACCGAATTAATCCGAACAAGGAGAAGAAAAAGAAAAGACAAAATGGAAATTGGAAGGAGGACTGGGGAAGACCGACGAAGAAATGAAGGCGGGGAAATCGATTAAAAAATCGAAGAGGACGCGGTTTTCCAAGGTCTCGTCGGGATTCGAACCCGAGTTGGCGGAATAGAGATGGTGAATCAGAATCCGCAGTGCTAACCAGCTACACCACGAAACCAGACGCTCTCGCCTGTTATCCCCTTGGAGGCTGTGGGGTCCCGACCAAGCCTATAAAGGTAGTACCTTAGGTCTCGGGCCTACAACGCAGCTTTCCTCATCCCTTAGCTTGGCATAAACGCCACACCACACACTTACCCCAGGCATCGTCTAGAAGGTTCAGCTAGGCGAACCATCCATATACTCCAGGAGGATTAGTCTCCGTGTTTGACTTTCGGCCATCTCAAAAGGTAGTTTCGGTTCTCTGCTGAGCCTTTGTGGACGCTTTTAGAATTAGGCGGCTACGGAGGGCAAGAGCCGCTCTTCGCTGTCCTCCTGATGTCTCCCGTCTCACGGCTGCTAGCGATTTCCCTTTCGGCTGACCATAGCCTGCTGGGAGGGTGGGTTTTCCAGCACCCACTGACTTAGGTATACGCCTCCTTTTCAACTGTGGCATGCGCTTGAAATTCCCGTCTCTCCCCGCAGCATTGACACCCCTGATCGGAACCAGAACCAGAGCCCCAAACTCTTGTGCTATGCTAAGCTATAACTATAGCTACCGTCCCGTTCTGGGGTTTGAGACATGTTCACCCCAAGGTAGGTTGTGTATCCGGGGAGGAGGGGCAGAGTGAGAAACGGAAAAGGGGGAAGACGACGGGTAGGTGGGTACCTTGTTCTCCAGGTTATACTGCGTGTGTACATGCGTGATAGTAGGTAAGGGGGAGGTGGTTTAGCTAGCAATGGCGGGGTTGGAGCCTTACCTGAGCTTGTTAACACCAAAATAACAACACAGGAATATACAACCACCCAAAACCCAGACTAGCACGCTCTCTAGAGCAATCACTCAGACCTTGACTGAATGAGTTAATAATAATAACAAAAATTGGTCCCAGCGTTGATTTAAATGTCCCCTACCGATTTCCTTATTTTCTCTGCTTTGTCATTGGCCAGATGTTGAGAGGGCAGACGTAGGTTGGACACCGAAAATTAGTGTTTTGTCGCCTTATTTGTGGCTGGGCTTTCGGTTTAGGCTTGCTGAGGCACTCAGGCCACAGAATGAGCTAATAGGACCCCTGGAGTACCTAATTAGGTAGGTAGAGATGGTTCTCCTGGATGTCTCTAGACCCTGTGCAACAATATGGGCAGATTTGGTACCAGCCACTTCGACTGCGTCGTCCTCAACAAAACAACCATGACCCTTGCCTTCCATGATGAACCGAAGCAGAGAACATAATGGACGCTGGATGGCAGGAGCAGGACCTGTCGTCGGCAGGGTGGGGATGCGCTGATTGGGTCGTTTGTCTGTACCACCTACCCGGCAGGAGGAGGATGCCTCTATTGCCTCCTGTCATGTCGCCCGAGCACGGAGGTCCGCAAACGCATGCACGGCGCATATGTATTCGCCCTACGCTCTCCTCCGACGGCAGCACCCAGAGGGCTCTTGCTGGCTCTATCGTGCTGGGCAGGCAGGTAGCTAGATCTGCTCACCAGCTCAGCCGAGACCGAGTGCACCCAATTATGGAGCGTTTCTTCTTTTTTTTTTCACCGCCGATCCCCAGCTCTGCATCTCCCATTCCCTAGAGAAATTGAGTCGGGGATTGAGCCACCAACTGCGGTATCGCCCGCGGAGTAACCATCTCGTTCCATGTCGTCGGATATTATATTCCTTGGGGGTTTAATTCCTTAATTTCCCACCCAGAGACTGGCTGTGTCCCGTCGGCGTTACCGCCGCCCCATAGGCCCCTCTTTCGTCACCTCTGTCGCCCGATTCTTCTGCTGTGGTTATGACGTCGACCGTCCGACGCTGTCGGCCCGGCCCGAGGAGGATTCCGCACCAAGCAGCAAACATTGGCCAGGCTATCGACGAGGCCGCGAAGAGATTGTCATCGGAGGAGGCGTTATTGACCTCTGCACCGCGTACAGCCTGGCCAAGGAGGGCCGTGGCTGAACTCGGGTCACGGTCGTCGAGGCCGCCGCTTCCACATTCATAGCAGCTGCGTCTCATAACACGGGATGCTTGCACTGCGGTCTCCATGACTCCTTCGGGAAAGCCATCACGCCCCTGGGAAAATCCTCCTTTGATGGGTGGAAAGAGATATCACGCAGCGATCCCAAGTTCACGTCTGATACGGGCTACCGACCGCAGTCCTTCTTTCCCGTCGTACCCGGCGAGGGGAAAGACGAGGATATGCTGCCGAATTGGGTCGCGACCGAAGGCCGCTGGGACGTAGATTGGGGCTCCAAGGGCGTCATCTGTGCCACGGTGTACGTACTTATTTGTCGATCTTGGGTTATTCGTTGACTTTTCCTCCCCCTCCCCATGGCAGAAATCCCAGGGGCATTGGCGAGTGGTTGCACCGTGAATGCGTCGCTTCCGGGGTGGAGATACGGACATGGACAAAGGCTACGCCCGTCGTCCTTTCTGAGTCGAGCAACGCCCTTGAGGGCATTGAATGCATATCGGTCAAGGGCGGCGACGAGGTTCGTCATCCCATGTGACAAGCTTGTCGTGGCCGCGGGTCCCTGGAACCCCCTCCCTCATCAAGACCCTATTCCCGAGCTCCAAACTTGACCTCCACCCGACCACCAACGCAGGCGACTGGGCCATCCTCTGTAACCGGATTCCATTGAAGGAGAAGTCCACTGCTGTTGTTTTCTTTGACAGTGTTGTTCACGAGAAGCTCGAGTATGCTGGGCGGAATGATGGGTCGATCTGGGTCTGCGGACGGAGGAACTTCAACGCAGTGTTCCCTCCGTCAGAAAAGGCCGCCGAGCCGACCGCGATGTCATCACGGATCTGGTCAACTACTCGAACAGGTTCGTACGAAGCGGGAATGTTGAACGGCATGATGGAGAGCTGGAGGAAAAGAGTGCTAGTCCTGGGCTCACCATTGTGACAGGGGACGTGCCTTCAGGCCTATCACTATGACCGAACTTCCCTTGATCAGCGAGATACACAGCGGACGTCTTCTTCCCCCATCTGCCTCTCTTGTAGGCTACTCCGGCGCTGCCTCTGCTGCCGCTGCTTCTTCCTCCTCTTCTGGTGTTTTTATCTACTATGGCCATGGGTCATATGGGGTTACTCTTGGCCTGGGAAGCGGAAAGCTCATGGCCCAAGTGGTCCGAGGACAGGAGCCGAATATCGAAATTTCTGATTTCACAATTTCTTAAGCACTTAGTCTGTCCAAATATCTGTGGCAATGGTCAATTGGGACGGCGACTTGGCTGGATTCTCGATAGTCTTCATGTCACAGTCGAGAACTGAGAATGTTGTCAAGCGCTACTAGGGATTATTCGCCTCAGGTCTCAAATTGTCATGTTTCTTGAGGGTGAGAAGGCAGACAACGGTAATGTAGAACATTTGGATAGGGGTGACATATATCCAAGAGGACGGGAATCAGAGTAGAGTGGGAGTCGTGTTAAAGCCTTAATTAATTATGTGATAATTACAGATGATTTATACCAGGGATCATGATACCCCCTCCCCAAGATAGAGCCATCATTTCTCCTCCGGATAGACAACCACGACGATCGTATCCACACTCTCCCTCGGGCGTTGACCCTGAAGTCCCAGGTCGACGAAGCATGGGCACAGACTGATGTTGTGATTGGTCAGCTCTAGCTCTAGTAATTATCGCCAGCTCGGGAAAGGAACATACTCTTTGCCACCCCTGGCTGCGAATCGTAACAAAACAGAGACCTTCATTGGTCCGAGCCTACTGCCGCCTCCGGAAAGCAGCCTTCCCCGGATTCATATGATCACACATTCCCAGAATCACCGCTTCTTTGGCAGGACCAGCATTCTACAGCAGCCTGACGACATTCTCAGCCCTTCACCCCCACGGTCACAGAGATCGCCACAGCGTCGGTTTATCTTTTGCGGTCTAGCAGGGTCTGGAAAAACCCAGATTGCTCTTGAGCATACCTACCGAAGTCTTTCACAGTTCAAGGCTGTCCCTTGGATACTTGTCGACACAGCTGAGAAGCTGGAGCAAAGCTTCCGTGAGGCTGCCACCTTGATGGGAATTCCAGCCCAGAATGCCAGCCAGCCGAAAGCGTCCGTTCTACAGAAGTTAGCCGTTTCAAGTCAGTTCCCTCCCCTATTTTTCTTACTCCGCCACTTTCTAGAGAACGCTGACCAGTGTGAGTTCCTTTCTTAGATGCCGAGTTTCACCTGTGCTTCGATAATGCAGATGACCTGTCCCTCATCCAAAACTGTCTACCGCGGTCTTCACGTGGGTCTATCTTGATCACAACCCGAGATGCAGGGAAGTCGATGGACTACGGTCAGCACGTCACTATGGTTCGGGACTTCGAGTTGGACGAGAGTTACGGCTATCTGGTGTCGATGCTTCCAAACCAGGCAACAGGCTCATTCATGAATCGGACTCGCTTTAGAGGATCTGCGAAATATTCCATGGCTATCCACTCGGCCTGAGCCAGGTCGCCGGCTTCATTCGAATAGGCGGATGTCCCATCAATTAGTTTATCACCATTTTCAACGACAAGAGAGCCTCGAGCGAAATCCTTGCGCTGCCAGCCCCGGGCTACTATGCGTCTCTTGCGGCCGTCTGGGAGCTTTGCTATGCATCGCTGTGCGACAATGCTAGGAAACTGCTCAATATCTTATCTTTCCTTGACCCGGACAGCGTGCCCCACGAGCTTTTCAGGAAGCGGGCTGCGGCTCCTCCTTCGGAAGCAGGTGTCGACCTTGGATGCCTCGCTAATCCTCTTGCATTCCACGCAGCGCAGCAAGACCTCACCTCGCAGCCTCTGATCTGCTTGAGTGTGGAGAACAAATCAATATCGATACACCGATACCTACAAAGAGGAGCTTCGAGCGGCTACGCAATGACAGCCTTGCGCACCGTGCTTCTTTCCACGAGGTCTTGCATCTGTTGACTAATTAACACCCAGCCAAAGTTCGAAACCACGATCAACCATATGTCGGAGCACAACTGGGAGTACTCTGAGAAGTACTTCCCGCATATCAAGTTGCTGGGCACGCATTTCCTCGAGAGCCCCGGTCCCTTCAACAGCTTCGAGAACCAACTGGGACGTTGCTGTATCAGTGTGCGGCGTAAGACCACCAATCTGTCCTGATCCCGGGATCCCCTCGCAATCATGTTGCTACAAATTCCTTCGTGACTCATACTTTCCTCATTCATGCTCTAATTAGCTACCAGTTCGAGAGATTCCACCACCAGGCCGCCTCAGAGACATTTAGCATGACAGAAGAGATATTCAAATTAGCGAAGGAACCCAATATCGTCGTACTCTCGGATGCGTATCGGATCAAAGGTCGGATGTTCAATGAGATCAGTCGGCCGACCGAGGCGGCGAGGCTTAACCAAGGATTTCTCCTCTGGCGCCAAGGCAAGCCGGAAGATGCCGAGCGTGTGCTCTCACAGAGCATCGACAGGGATTCGGAACAGCCGATGGTTCTGTATCCACTAGGGAACACCTATATCGATCTGAAGAAAGTTGATGGCGGCCTTGCTGCACACCTCACAGCTCTGAAACTGTACGTTGATCGGTTCGGACCTCAGCATGCTATCAGCGGCGTTAGCATGTATAAAGTGGGAAAGATCCTCCCCCAAGCAAAAGGCGAGCCGCAGCAGGCTATGTGAGTATTGTAGAGTTTTGGCAGAGAGCTCAGCTGGCATTTTGAGATCTAAATATTCGGCGGAGGCTGGCAATGACAGAACCGACTCCAACCCATAGCCCGTGTCTACGGAAGTCTCTGGATTTCTATCTCGCGGGAGCATCAGCCAAGTTCCCTGGAGTTTGATGGCACCAGCCCAGACTGCTTGCAGAATCGGAGCTGTTATGAGGTAATCAGCCCATATTCTCCACCACTTGAATGACTCCGTAAAACCGTGCGCGAACTCTCGGCTCCACGAGTGAGGTGCCAAAGGAAAGCAATGAGACCCGTAGGGCAAATCCGGCGGCAAAGATAGCCACGGCTATTGAATGGGGAGTCAGTAAATAATTACTCTGTCGTTTACCAAAATCGTAGGGACCAGCTGATTAAAAAGGGGAAAGAGGGGTGATAACATGCCTAGCGTGATGAATGTGGGACTAGGTGCAAATGCCAAAGAAGGGCATCCAGAACAAGTAGGAGGCTAGCGCGGACAACCCTCAACTCCTGTGCTGTCTTGATGCGGGTTTGGATGATGACAACTGCGCAAAGAAGGATGACCAAGAACAGGACGATGTTGACAACCGCTATCTCAGAGATGAAGATCGTTGCCTGGAAAAGCTTCCACTGGGGCCGAGTCGACATGTATTGCAGGAAGACATGGGTTGTCGTTGGCCGAAACGCGGGTACGATGAAAATGCCAGAACCAACAGGACATTGGGGGGTCGTAGCGCCGCGTTGGAGCTGAAGCGCTTGTCGTTGGTCTGAGTTGGTTGGTTCTCCGATCCTGCGGTGTGATCTGTGCTATTCTCTCCTTCAGGAGGAACCAGATCTGAGTTCGTCTCTTCCCCTTCTAGGGAGCTTTCCGAATATCGGGCTCCTCAATTAAGGCCACGGCCATCAGAGCTATTAGAAGGCACGAAACTGTCAGTGCCAACGGGATATAGGCGGACTGCTCCATAGTCTTCGATGAAATGTAAGGAGCGAGGAGCTCTGTCCCCAGATAGATGCAATAGAGGTAGTAATTAGTATAATTGACTCCTGTTATTGTACTGGTTAGCATTCGTCTCGATGACGACATGTTCTTCAGTAAGGCCGAATTCCCGCTCCTTCGCTAGCTGGAGGGCATGTCGCTCACTTCTGCGACCATCATTAACGAGAAGAATCGTGCCCGAGAGATCCGAGCGATGGCGACGGCCAGGTCTTGTCGGATACTCACTCGGTATCGCCGAGAACTCGGACGCAGGCGACATGATTATTGACCTCTTGAGAGGCCAGCCCGAACGGGACACGGTCGACATCAACAAAGAAGAAGAAGAGTGTTTGCCCGAGCCTGTTAACTATGCCCTGCTTGACCTCAAGGTGAAGGAAACGACACTGCTCCGGCTCGGCTCCTCGAACGATGCCCGCGATTTCGGCTCCCCCCAAATGCAGACCTCCCCCTATGGGCAATGCCCACTCCCCAAGGCCCCTCCAACGTCTGGGATTTGACAAAGCGAGGCATTCCCACTGTTGTGAACAGGATAGTAAGAACGGCCACTCCGAGCCTCAGCGTCGCTATCGGGGCCTTCATCAGTCGGAGGTGCGACATGCACGTCCGAGCTGGTGTGTACAAGTGGGTAACGCAGGTGGCCATCATGGGGGGAGATATACCGCAGGGAGCGGGTCCTCGCCCGCGCGAGCTGCCTGTGGTCTGGCGAGCCTGGCGAGCCTGGCGAGCCGCTTTAGTCAGACCGCGGCATAAACATGGACTGGACGGCAACGAGTCTGATCACTCTCATGGCGCTGGTCGGGCTCCTCCAATCGCAGCTCACCATCACGCCGGACGAGCTGTGGCGGCGTCTCGGGGGCCCCCTAGCTGGAGCTAAGGGGCGAGAGCTATTCTAAGGAAAGGCGCCCGACATGATATGGTGCGACGGCTGGTGCACCCCGACTTGGGTGTTACAGGGGGTTCTGTGTGGCCCGCGAGGTTGGCCGTCTGCATTTAGCGATGTCCTCTGCATGCATCGAGTTCACCGCGCTGTTCTGGTCCGGTGCCCAGCAGCGGGACGTACCCCTCGGCCATGAAAAACGCCAGACTTGCCGCACAGCTTCTTGGTGTTCCCCAATAACGGGCTGTTGAGGGTAATTCTCTATCTGCGGGAGTTCGAGAACGGTGCCCAGTGACTTAGGATGTGAAAATGGGATGATGCCCTACATGCGCGGCTTTCGATGGCATGGACGAACAGGCGGGGAACGGACCCATGGAATAGTTGTGACGTACTCGCTTCCCTCGCTGGCAAACGATGGAGTAGCTCGGAATATCTACCAGCCATACCACGCATCGTTCACAGCGCCAGACCTCTCTCAGGGACGGACCGGTCGTGCGGTCAGGGTTGGATCCGTCGATCCCCTTCGGCTGCACTCAGGCGGTCATTCCCTTACCGGGGGCTTGACGGAGCACGACGTGCGCTTGGTGGTGTGTGGCGTGGCGTGGCTGGTTCGCAAGGAACGAGGGCCGCTGTAGCCCGCAACGGGGGGAGACATGGAAACCACGGAGGCGCTCGGCATGCGCCATGACGGCAGGGCACGTCGCCTGGGGCGGGTTTCCGCGGTGGGCACGACAACTCGGCGATGCCGGAGGGCGCTCGGGACGCTCAGAATGCTGTGGCGCTGTGATCAAGCGGCGCTGGCGGAGGAGGAGAAGCACAGACCACAAAGGGGATGGTAACTGCAGTGCTGGGGCAACTCCCGGTGTCGGTCGTCCTGGGGGAATGCGTGGGTGGGTAGGGAGTGGGGGAGTACCATGAGCCCAAGGGGTCTGTGTGCCACGGGATGGTCATGAATGGGGGGACCTGCTTGCGGAGGATGTTCTGGGAGGGGAGGTCGACGAAAAACAAGTCGCCGGGGGGCGAGAGCGAGATGGCTTACGTAAATCGCACAACGGCGGGAGAGAACGCCAATGTAACGTCGTGGTGGGTTCGGTGTAGAGAACGATGGTGGGCCGCTACGTAGAGGGAAGATGTAGAGGGTGGGCGCTATTGGGTCGACTGAGTCGACTACGTCGTTCGTACTCTACGTCTTCGTGCGACGCTTGATGCCGTCCGTCTTGTGATCAGTGACATATGCCGTGCATATATTTTCCCGAGTGTTCTAGTAAATGCTGCTCGGTTCGTGATGTGCTGGCCACAGTCCTCGCCGGCCGGGTTGTGATGCAATATGTATGATCTAATTGATCATCACCTGTATGATCTAACGATCACCACATGGATTAAGGCACCTAGAACGTGCCCACACTACAGCGTCTGGTTGTTGGAACTTCCGGCCCATGGATTTGTGTAGGGATTTTAGACTAGGCCTTAGTTGGGTTACGCCATAAGCCGGCGTTTGCCAACGGCGTTTGCGGCCGCCGGAGCCGCCCTTAACTCCCCTCAGGTCGCACGGCTTACCCATCAGCCAGGGAACAGAGGTCGATCTTTGGCGAGCTAGCCTGCACGCCTGGTGGGAATCATCAGGAGAATACGTTACGTCCAATCCCAAACCATTTCTCAATTCCCAGTCTATTAGTAACATCCCAGGACCATCTAATTGGCTTTCCCGTATTGCTTAAAATACCTAGAGAGGAGAACATGAAGCGACAGGAGGTTACAGGTACAGAGGTATCAAATGTTAACGCACACTGGCATTTTACAGTGGTAGATGGCCTAGCGGACAGCTGTTTACCAGACCCCGATTCGTCCAATTCCAACGGAAAAATAATAAGAAAGGATTTCACATTCAGTATTGTACGAACTTCTCAGCATTTCCTTGTACATAAGAGGTAGCTTATTATAAATCGAGCGAGAAATCTCATGGGTTCTGGACAGCCATGAGGTTGAATGTGGATATCGTAACCCTGAAGGTCCCCACGTCGGACTCATTCCGAGGGTTCTCCATGTAGTTCCAGCGCAGCCAGAGACCCTCCATCTCAAAAGCCGAAGCTACATATGTACTTCGTCCAAGGAAGGGGCGTAGGGGAACCAAGGGAGCGGATCTTCATGCATGGGTCGAATGAAGCGAACAAAATTATAAAATGATCCGTGGGCGCCCATCCTCGCCAGCTCATGAGCGCTGCCTACCTACCTTCTGACCTTACCCCGGGTAACTCGCATCCTCTCTAGGCACATGTCTCTGTATCTCCGAACAGTTCCGGACAGCGCTACCAGCGATCCATTTCGATCCCACTAGTAATCCATCAAGTCAAAATTGACAGCTGAGCACCACAAGCTTAGACCACCACAAGCTTAGACCAACCATGGCAAAGGGAACGATCGTCGTCACAGGAGCCAACGGCGGCCTCGGCTCCGCCATCGTGGAGAAGCTCCTCTGGACAGCGGCCTACTCCGAGTACCACATGATCTTCACCGTTCGCAAGGTAGAGACGGCAGAGACACTCAACGCCGTCATCGCCAGGCACCGGAGCAGCCTGACCGGGTCGGGCAAGAAGGCGCCTCCCCAAAGCTTCGAGGTGTTCCCCCTGGACCTGGGCAGTCTCGCCAGCACACGAAAGCTCGCCGACGGCATCAACGCGCGCGTGGCCAAGGGCGAGATCCCGCCCATCGCCGCGCTGATTCTCAACGCCGCCTTCTCCGAGTACAGCACCCTCACCTTCTCCAACGACGGGTTCGACATGAGCTTCCAGGCGAACTACCTGAGCCACTGGCTGCTCACGCTCAAGCTGCTGCAGAGCATGGACAAGGATTACGGAAGGATCGTCGTGCTGGGGAGCTGGTCGCACGAGTGAGCCATTCCATTGCCTTCGCCTCCTCCCCCGCCTTCCCCAAGTCTCTCCCGTTGTTGTCTTTGCTCGTAACATGACCATGGTGACCCCAGCTAACTCAGTGTGACCAACCTAGCCCCTACGATAAGCGCAATGACAGCATGGGTGTCTTCAAGGAGGAGAAGTGGAAAACCGTTCTGCACGACACCGAGACCTTCGCCAAGGGCAAGTACAGCACCCCAGAGGAGGAAGGCGGCTACAGCGGCTTCCGCCGCTACGGTGCCGGGAAGCTCTGCGAGATCATGATGATGTGAGTCCACCCACCATGAGAGCAGCCCACCACTCGAGCTCAACACTTTGAGTCATTTGTGATTCCCCCCTAGAGAACAGTTGAGCTAATATTACCCAATCCCCCCCTTCCCCGCCCGGCCACTTCAGCTACGAGCTCCAATCCCGCCTCGACGCGGACCCGGCCCTTTCCAACATCTCAATCCTGGGCGTCGATCCGGGCGCCATGCCCACGAGCATCATGCGCCGGGGCAACTTCGTCCTGGCCTTCATCATCGGCCGGGTCCTCCTCCCGGCCCTCGCCCCGATCACGACCTGGCTGTGGCCGAACGGGGACTTCCGCACCGCGGCCAAGTCCGCGGGGGACGTGCTCCGCGCCGCCTTCAACACGGCGGAGCTCGGGGCCCGCCCCAAGGCCCTGTACCTCAACGGGTCCCTGCCGGCCCGGTCGAGCGCGGAGTCGAGGGACGAGGGGAAGAGGAGGATGCTCTGGGGGGACAGCGTCGGGTATGCCGGGCTGAAGGAGGGGGAGACGGCGCTGGCGGAGTGGAGATGAGGCATGGAATAGACATATGGGGCTTGGTTGTGTGAAGGGTTCCGCGGGCGCCGCTGGGGGGTTTCTATGCTTTGGGCCTGTCTCCCCCC